>KZ652390.1:130345-141664 GCA_001010745.2 Gerris buenoi | reverse complement strand
TTAATTATTGATTTATTATTTTTTATAAAAACCACACTATTTTTAAAATAATTATTTTGTGTATTTGGAATTATATTAAAAAGATAAATGTACTTATATTTTATGAAATATATAATTACAGGTTTGAAGATGTTCCGAAAAATGGGACGAAATATTACCTTATAAATGAGTTTTTTTACCCCTCTGGACACATCGATTTTAATAAATATTCATAAAAAAAAGGGACGACATAATTTATATACATATAAAATGGTTAAAGTTTTATTTTTATTCTAAAACAACGTAAGGGAGTAACAATCTAAAGAAGTACCGATCAAGCCTCCCTGAGCTAAAGCTCGGGTACAATTCTACCTCTAAAGCTCACACTTTTATCACCAACTTACCAACAGAGTTGAAACTTAATATAATAAAAAATCACAGGGAAGTACTTAGTCCAAGTACTTTTTAGGGTTTTGTAGATGAGTAAGCATACCCATTATGTAAATTATGAGTTCTTGTCTTCGATTTCAAGAGTCCCGGGTTCGATCCCCCGGGGGGTCACAATGTTTTTTATCAGTAATAAACCAATAAGGAATGCAAAATTTAAAAAAGCATATATATATTTGTACCTTAATCTTCAGCAGCTTCAATTTGATACCCAACTCAAAATTTTAAGCGCACTTCACTTTTTCGCGCCCAAAATTGGCAATTTTTGAAAATTTAGGATGAACTCCTGGAATTTTCATCACCTTAATATAGGGTTTTAGCATGAATTATTTCGAAATTTTAGGATCATTCATTATATAGTGGTTTAAGGGGGGTGGGCAATTTTGGGTGTATTTTGATTTATTTGACCTATTAGGAAAGCAAAATTTAAAAAAGTATTCATATATTTGTAACCTACTATTCAGCAGCTTTCATTTGTTACCCCACTCAAAAATTAGAAAAAATGTAAATTTTGGAGTTTACCACATTTTTTTGAATTGCGCATGCGCATATTAAATTTTTAACTTTTGTGTATATGTCCTGTGTTTGGGCCCGGAAGTTACGCCAGTGTTTCAAATTTCAGCATTTTAGCTTAAATGGTTCGGGCGCTATTAGTTAAAGAGCGACGGACAGACAGACACATCACCCTCGGCATAAGGGTTTTGAGAAGTATCTACAAAACCCTAAAAAGAACTTGTCTCAGACTAGTTCAACCAAAAAATCACACTCTATAATGGGATTTAACAAAGTCCCCCCATACAATCCCCACCAGGCAGAAGTCTTGAAAAACTAAGCTAGTATCTTAGGATCGTATACACAATACAATATCCACATTAAGGTAATATTAATCTGTGGTAACACAAAGAAGCACTAGTGCAATAGATACCTTTTGGCCAACTGCAGAAACAAGGAAACCTAGGCAGTGACTTATAGCTGTTATAGGACCTTTATGATCCTTCTGATAGACCATTTTAATTCTGTTTTTAGTCAAAGGTTGACCAGGCTCCGGTACGACATCAATTATGTCAAATAACCAAATCTGAAACACAATTATCATTTTAAAACCACAAGAGAATTGTATTATAAATTTAATTTTGAAGAAAAAAAATGAAAAATAGGTACTTCAATCATTTATATTTAATCCTGATGCATTTTATTTTGCATTAAAAATACTCATACCCTTCCTCTGCTGGTAATATCTTCACTGTAGTTATAATTAGTTCCTAGAGTAATGTATCCTTTCAAACCAGAGCGTGTACCTTCATATGCTAAGCTAACATTTTTCAAACAAGTAACATGCTCCCATTCTTCCATGTCCATTTTAGTATTTGGAATCACCTGGAAATATATATATATATTATAGATATTTTTTTCAATCAATCAATTTTTTAGGTATTTAGGCCAAATGCACACTGAAGAGTAGAGGAACAATGTGGGTGGGGAGTGAAGTGTGAGGTTTCTTTACCTTGTCTAAGTAAATCTATGAGCAATGCACAGTAAGGTGATGAGGTGAGGGTGCTTGCCTATCACCATTTCCAAGCCTCTTCCTCACCTCTCAACACATTTTGAAGAAGCACACCACCAGTTCAGAATATGTAGTTTTATTTACTGTGACAAATTATTATTAGCTGGTGGCTTTAAGGGGGCCTCTTTACTGCCGTTTTTGTGGAGCATACACTTGCCTCTGCCACACCTCGCCTACAAATTACCTGCACAGAGCCTGCTCGTCGCCTCTTCTGTGTGCATTTCCTTTAAGACCTTAAAGAGCTAATGTTAAAGTATAAAACTTCAAACTTCAAACTTATATATTTGTTTTGAGCCTAGTGGCTCATACAAAAAAGTTGCGAACAATATAAATTTACAAATAATGTTAAAAATAAAATAACAATTTTTGTAGCAAAGAATATTCAAAAAAGTGCACAAAATACATGAATGTGTACAATAAAAATAAACCAAAAAAATAAAAAAGTACTTAAGTTAATAAATAGTTCTTCCAAAATTAATAAGAAAAATTCAAAAAAAAAAAACAACTTATATTGAAGGGACTTCCTTTTTTGTAGTTTCGCATATTTTTTACAAATTAAATTATTGAACTTTGTGCCCCAGTTAATTATTATAATCAGAAAAAAAATAAAATTATTAATATCATAAGACTTGTAATACAGGGGAAAATAAAAATGCTTTTTTTTTAAAGCCATAGGGAGATAAATAGTTAAAATAAAGAGTTAAAAATTACTCAAACAATAGGAAAGACCTTGTTTTTAAAAAGTTGATAAAAAAATAATATAAACATTTCGCTATTTTATTTGAAGTGGGATTAATTATAAGACATATATTTGTGTCAGCACTACTTTCTTTGTTTGTTAGCCACAAAGGTAGATATTGTTTCCGTAACGTGTTGTACATTGGGCATTCGAATAAGATGTGATTAAGGTCTTCGATTTTATTGAGGTTACACAAAGTGCACTGTGCATCTGTTCTGATTCGGTGCAGTATGCCCCTAGATGAGATCTTCAAGAAACCGTAGCCTGATGTTCGAACTTGTGCCAGCAACTTTTGTGGACCATAGGGTAGCTTAAGAAGGCTTTCCTCTGAACTACGGCTTGCATTTAATATCTTAAATATTGTGCTGTACGTAGAGTTTTCGATCCTGCTCAAGTCTTTTTGTCTAAGCATACTTTCATACTTGGAAGTTAAGGTATTACTCAAACTGCGGTTGGTATAGGAAGTTACTATTTGGTTACAGTTTACACCCTCGATTTGGCTTAACAATAATTTGACTTGTGTAACCCAATTTAATTTAACAGAGTTAGCGGGTGAAGCGTCCAGCTCAATTAGTCTGGAAAGACAGATTTTAATCATGCTACAATCATCCTGTTCATGAATATGGTTTAACCAGTTAATAACTTGCTTCAGGACATGTACAGATATATGTGTGATATTAAACTCTTCTCTAACAATATAGTGAGGCACATTCCTCTGTAGTGAGAAATAACTTTTAAAAAAATAGTTTTGCGCTGATTCCAGATCTTCCAGGTATCTTAGGGCCCAGATTTGGGCTCCGTAGGTAAGTGTTGACTCGACACAAGCTCTGTATGTTTTTTTAACTGCGGCAAAGGAACTATTTTTGGCTCTAGACAGGGTTTGTTTTAGTGAACCGGCGGCGGAACGACTGCGACTTAGGGCTTGTTTTGTTGCCTTCTCAAATACACCTTTATTTGAAAACTGGACTCCAAGGTAGTTAAATGAAGAGACTTCTTCCACTTTTTTATTATTGTAGAATACCGATTTACGGCTATTTGAAAGAGCACCTTTACTAAATATAACCAATTTGGTTTTTTCAGTATTTACTTCTAGGTCATTTAGGGTGCAGTATTCGTGTAAATGTTTCAAGCTCTTGTTCATATTAATTACTGAGTCGGCGAAGATGATTAGATCGTCAGCATACATTAGAATTATCAAGTCTGTACTACCGTTTATACTAACACCCTGAGAGCCTTTATTTCTAAGGAATTCTTCTAAGTCGGAGGTAAATAAGTTAAAAAGGCTAGGCGACATGATTTCTCCTTGCAGTAAGCCCCTGCTGATATTAATATCGTTAGAGAGCTTATGGTTTAATCTTATATTTGTGACAGCCTGCTCATATAATGTTTTTATGAATAATATAAATTTGTCGCCTAAGCCGAAGTGATACAATTTATGAATTAGTTTTTGATGAGATATTCGGTCAAAGGCCTTCCTAAAATCCACGAAGGTTGCATAGACTTTTCTTCGAGGTAGCCTTAAATGGACTTGAACTAAAGTGTTAAGTATAAAAATATTGTCTATGCAGCTTCTGCCTTTGCGAAAACCTGCTTGTATTTCAGGAACCTTGTTATATTTATCTGTCCACGTTGTGAGTCTCCTATTAAGAATAGAAGTGAAGATTTTCACCACACAGTTAATTAAACTAATTCCCCGGTAGTTATTCAAGTCGTCGGGATCTCCCTTTTTATGTAATAGAAAAGTTGTCATCCGTGACCATTCTTTCGGTCCATTACCAGATTCAAATATTTTATTAAAATGGATTGATAAGTATAAATACCAATTCTGTGGCAAGTTTCTAAAAAATTCATAACTTAAACCGTCTGGCCCTGGGCTAGAGTTGTTCTTTAAGTCTCTTAGCACCTCACTAATTTCTTCTACAGATATCAGACTATCTAATTCTTCAACATATCTTCCCGTTAAATTAACCTGCATTTTTTCAGTAGACGAAAGAAGTTCTGAATAAAAGTTCGCGCAACGTTCCATTGAAATAGTAATCGGAGTGTTCATATTTTTTTTCTTAAATTCGCTAATACAAGACCAAAATTGTTTTGAGTTTTTACAAGCTGTCAGTTTGTCCACGGTCAAGGCATTATATGCTTTCTTTTTTTGTCGGATCAATTTTTTATATTCAGCTGCTGCTTGTATGTATTCCTTTTTGTATGGTTCTACAAATTTCTTTTTTATGCATTTTCTCAATAGTTGCTTAGCCCTTCTCTTAAGGAGACTACATGATACGTCAAACCAAGGTTTGTTTGAGGAATGCTTCTGAGGCTTATTAGGATTGAAAGAGATGGTTTTTTTCATACCTAGTTGTTCTGCTGTTTTTTTAATTGAATCGATTAGATTTCCGTAAGTTAGGTCTGAAGAGAAATTATCCCAGCCGGAAATAGTAGAAGAGTTCATCATCTCATTTTTATAGGTGTCTTCTAAGGCTTCGTTCCAAATAAACTTGTTCCAACTTAAAGTTTGAGTGAATTCGGTTTCGATATGTGAAAATACGTTTCTAAATAGAGACAGTTTCAATGGTAAGTGGTCACGCACAGTAATGTTTGAGATAACTTGTAAATCACTTATTTGACTGATTTCAGAGAGCCTACACCATACTAAATCCACAGTACTGCATCCTATAGTACTTAAGTAGGTAAAACTGCCTTGGGGATCAGAATTTGTCCGTCCGTTTATTAACACAAAGCCAAAAAGTTCCATAAGGTCTACTAGTTCACGTCCTCGTTTGTCGACTTTTACATCCATCGCGGATCTTAATCGGCTGAGATTCGAGTAATTTTCCTCGATTGGTAAAACGTAATTTAAGTCGCCTACCCGGGCATTAAAATCACCCCCTATTATAATAGCTTCATTTGGGTATTTGTTAGTTATGAAATCTAAAGATTCGTTGAACATTTCCAGGATGGTAGGGGTGTCCAAAGACGGTTTAAAATATATAATGCCTAAGATAAAGGGTTCATTGCCTACACTTGATATTTTCAAAAAGATCCAATATTCACATTTTTCTACTGGTTCTACGGTGAATTTTGGTGAAAGCAGCACTGCCAATCCGCCGCTGGCTCTACCGACACTTTTTTCTCTCACTGCACTAGAAGAAACCACCTTAAAATCGCGAAAAGGGTGAGGTAGAGGGTTGAGGTCTGTAGTGCGCCATGTTTCACACAAGCAGATTATATCGAAGTTAATGAAGTTTTCGTTTTCTTCAATGAAGGAAGAGAAACCACTACTATTCCAAAAAACTATTGAGGCTGTAGACTTGGGAACTTGAATCGAATGTCATTTGTTTACTCTATTTTGAGGAGGACTGCGATCAGAGATAGAAGTTCGGAAATAATTGGTAAAATCTACCTGACATATCTCACGGATTTTATTGAGGCCGCAATTCCCTTTGTAGAGTAAGTTCAGTTCTTCACTTAGATCAAATCGAATGCCCTTAATATTAATATGGTCAAAAATTACCTTAGAGTCTATATCGGTTTTAGCCTTAATCTCTTTTTTTAGGGCAAAAAGTTTTGCTCTTTTACGTCGTACGTTAAAGGAGAAATCTCTACTAACGCTATAAGAAGTTCCGGCTAAGGTAGGGCCCTTAGATAGTATAGTTTCAATATCTTGATCCCTAGGAATGTTAGCAATAATAAGCGGGTAAGCCCGAGCGTTTTGAATAATTTTTGCTCTGTTGATTGACAGTTCGTCATCTATTTTCATAATTTCCTTGCAAAACTTACGAACACTGTCTACCGGATTATAACTATTATTGTCGTTAGCTAGACCTTTAAACACTAAATTATTACGCCTCGAGTTATTCTCTAGATTCTCCAATCTCTCGAGAATCGTAGAATTATTATTTTTAAGAATGGCTATCTCTTGTTTAATTGCAATATGTTCTTCTTTTATTACGTCAAATTTTTTAGAGAGTGATTCGATATCTGCTTTTGTGGCGAGGGTGTTGGATAGCTCATTAAATTTACGATTAAAAAGCTCTTCAAGTTTATTTATTATGTCCGTAGAGTCATCTTTTTTTGTCGTAGTCATGGTTTTTTTATATGCCGGGGAACGCTGAGTGGGAGATGTTTTGGTAGGACTCGGGGTGGATCTCGATCGTTTGTTTATGTTTACGGCACTCTCGATAACGCTTGAGCTATTGTTCACTTGGATATCCCAGCAGTTAGCGGAATCAAAATCCATACACATCCATACACAGTCTTATCAGTAGCAGTGTTGTCAGATGACATGTGTGACCTGGCAACGCGAACAGTGGCGAAAGCTGAGAAGATGAATGAAATCCTTTCCACCGCGTTATAGTAAAACTACACTCAATGATATTTTAACACGCACATGCGCAGGGTCAGTTTCCCCTTCTCTGCTTACCGTTAAGACGCCGATCTACTAAGATTATCACAAATTAATAGAAAAAGGCTAATTTTTGTTCGATTTTTTTCTACTTTAAATAGTTTTTTTCCCATCAATATCAGATTGAATTGTTTATATTTCAAGCAAATATGACACTGAGAAAACCAGAGTACACAAAGAACTAATTTATAAGCTATTTTCCGTCACTAACCGAGTAAAAAGAAATGAAAAATACGGAGCCGATGTGCACTGTACGGCGTCAAGGACGCAACTCTCCAACGCAATGTTAAAGTATATTTACAAAGTCAGACAATACTCACATCCCAAGATACAGGTGAAAATAGTTGAACACTGAACTTCTCTACACATGGATATGGAAATCTATCGCCTTTATCCTCTATAGAAAGCTCCTGAAAAATTAAAATTAAAATTAGTTTAAAAAAAAAAAAAAAAAAAAAACTGAAAATAGTGCTTTTACTTAAAATGTTCATTAACACTTAAAGTTTAATAAACAAGCAATTTAAAATTGTTTTTAACATTAATAATAATTAACTATACATGAAAATACTTTAAAATATTTAAAAACTAATTATACACATAATGCACTAATTATTGTAACTACAAATGTAATAAACTTTTTTCACGACATAAAATATTGCTACTGACCTTATCTTCTCCGTTAAACTTATAATATGAGTTGGAAGGTTCAAGTACACTTGTAATGACACAGTAGGTCTTGCTCTCGATGTGATAGGTAAGAAAGTGTGGAGTACATCTTAAAGGTACTTTTCTGACAGGCCAGGGTGCATCATAGGTCAAATGTGTTGGAAGTACACAAATCCTCAGTTCGTTCTGGAAACAATTAAGCAAACAGTGTACAAAAAAATCTGTTTAACAGATCTTTACTTTATAATTAGGTGATAAAGTGTGGCTAAAAGGTAACACTCGTCTGAAACTATTATTGAAACACCAACATATCTGGTTTGATTCCAAGAGGCTTTATTTTTCAAACTAATGATCTCACCAAATAGTAAATTGATGTGTTAAGTGACACATTCTACCATCTAGAAATGACCTAACATATCAAGCATGGAAGATGTATTCTCATGAAATATCATTAAAAAATAAATCAAAAGACGATGTTTAGATATTTGGGTTGGTCAAATGAATGGTAGTGGTAGAGTAACTAAGGCTTCGTAATAATAAAAAGTACCTTTTTATTGAAATACATGCAGCCTTGAGGACAGTTGACATTGTGGAACGGGGCAAAAGACATCACTGGACCATCAATATTCATTGGGTGCAATCGGAGTTCACCTCTTGAAGTGAGGAACAACCAGTGTGGATTATTACCACAGATAAATACCTAAAAAATGGACATAATTTACTAATAATTTAAAACTAAACAGTTCTAATGTTTCTTAACAGGTTTAATTTAAAAAAAATAAAAATAAATAACACAAATTCCTTACTCCATTGTAACCAGCAACATTGCTGAAATATCTCAGTTGGCTTATTCTCACAGAGTCAGGATCTCCTGACTGATCAGCTCTGAAATCATAATTAAAGGTACAATTATGACTCGAGAGGTTAATAAAAAGTAACAACAATATTGTCACCACAATTTTATATTATAATCAGAGAAGGGAAAAAGACATAAACGTAATAGACTTATGATTTTGTCATAAAATAGCCATTTTACGCATAAACGTCATAAAATTGAGTTTCTTGGAATAAATGTCATAGAATGGCCTTTTATGCCAAATGTTCAGCAAAAAGGTTTTTTTTGTTAAAGAGAATTTTTCAATTGAAAATTTGTGGTCCGATTCCAGATAAAAGTGCAGTTCAAACAAAAAAACCCTTTCACCAGCTTAGAGAAAGGCCTGGCTCTTAATTCACTGACCACTTTCGGCACCAACGGGAGAGGCACCAACGGTCATCCCTAATTTCAAACTAGGGCCCCCAATAAATCGGCTCCTTCTTGGAACAACTCCTCCAATTAGAATCCAGGAAGTTCAAGATAGATTCTCCAATCAGCCAATAGTAAAGCCATTGGATGGGCAGTCTCCTGATTGGCTGTTTCAGAACTTAATAGAATGTTTAATTGCTCATTTGATTTCTTACTCATGTACTAGTTTCTTGATTAATTTTACTCATGTAACTATTATCTTGATTAATTCTACTAGTATCAGAATGCCGAAAAGTCCTGCAAACAAATTAGCGCTTAAGCTTAAGTGGGTGTGAGAGGAAGTAGACTTTACTTAGGAAGGTGAAACATTCTTCTGCAAGCCAAGTGATAAACAGCTAAGTTCTATACCTACTTTGTATCTTAAATCGTCAAGGTCTTGGCTTCACTGGATGCTGGAGAGGCATGGTCAATTCCCAATGCAAAAGAAGCTCTAAAGGCTCCAGCACTGGAAACCCACCTGAACTACATCAACGACAGCTTTAGGACTTTTCCTGACAAAATAGAAGGTTTGCAAAAACAGGATATGCTATTTCCAAAAGGTGGCGAAAAAAATCAAGACCCTTTTTGGAGTACCGATTGGGTTGGAAAAGTGGGGGTGGGGGAAATTGAAAGGAAAGTTGAAAGGAAGCTGCCCGACTGACGGGCGAAGAAGTTGGGAAATTGCCTGAGGGGGGAAAGCAAATGACGTGGCATGCATGAAATTTGCTCCCATCTCATCTGCCAACGTCGAAAGGTCATTTTCCAAGTTTAAAATTTTACTGATGGACAGAAGAACCAATTTAACGCTGGAGAATATAGAACAACACATGATTATTTATTACAATGTTGAAGTATTCTGCTATATTGTATAAGGGTCTGCTATATATTGTAGGGTAGGTGGGGCAAAGGTCCGCACTTTGTGGTTTAGGACTAATTTTAAGCATTTCCTTCTTTTTAATAATTTCCACATGGTCTGTGAATTTTGGACAAAAAAAAAACAAAAAACATATCTAACAATCCCCCATGCTCCAAAAATTTCTCAATATTTTTGGGGCACCATTTTACCAAAATTATGATTTGCGGACGTTTGCCCCATTTTTTGGGGCGTCCGTACCGCGGACCTTGGTATTAATTAATTAATAATTCAAGAAAGTGAAATAATTGATAAAAGAACATGTATATTGAACGATAAAGAAAACATATTAGATGCAATATAAAGCATAGAATTAAAAAAACCCTGATTGAGAAAACCCTTTTAATTAATTATTCGCTTCATCTAGGATCTACTGGGTTAAAGGGCGTAAACATTCTCTCTTTCTCTTGTAAACTCTGAAAATTAAAAACTAGTTCTTTTACAAAAAAAAACAAACTAAAATACAATTAATCTTTAGATTAAAGTTTTTTTGGGGCAAAAGAGTCCACATTAGGACATTTTCCCCATTCACTTTGTAGATCTTTGCCCCATTCAGTGCGCGGATCTTAGCCCCATTTCATCCAATCATAAAAATATTTTAATCTATTGAAGGTAACTACATTTGAAGGTAAAACAAGTGTCATTTTTTCCTACATCACTTTAGCACCATTTAGGTACAACTTTATCAAAAATACAAGAATAGATTTATAATAATTAATAATAAACAGCCAAAATTCTATAAAAGTAAAAAGAAAAATAAACGTTCCTCATTTTTATTGGCAAAAGTAAAAACGAAATCAAGATAACCTTACAGGAGCAAAGCCTCAACGTAAGGAATGAGTGTTGCCATTCCCACTTTAACCCTTTCAGTTTTCAGTACGGACTTATAGTTGGTGAGGTTTCTTGGGTGGACAGACGTGTTTTTAGCATGAAGGCTACCCCAGACGGGGTTATTTTCAAACCTTTTTCTTCTTCCTCTACCTTCAACCCTTCACCAATAGTTATATTATTTCTCCATTCGTAATCAATTTGCACCAAAACTAATAATTGTTTTGAAATCTACACACTTGTACCTTTCTTTTGTATATTTTTTTTTATAAAAAAATGTAGTTATCTTTAATTTATTGAGTGACATATATATTTTTTTTTGTATTTACTTAAGAAAAAAACAAAAGAAACCTATTTTATATTGCATATATTTAATTTAGAAAAGTGCTTTATTAATTTTCTTTATAATTATTATATTTTTTGCTGTAACAAAAGACATATATAACATACGCAACAAAAAAATCCTTACTTCAATTTTGCCGACGGCTTCAATCTTTTTATT
>KZ652390.1:79034-94175 GCA_001010745.2 Gerris buenoi | reverse complement strand
ACCTCTCCTTTTCAATTATTATAAAATGTATCACGTCATTACTCGAATACTACAGCTTGTATCAACTTGAAATTTTACATACTTGTTTCAATTGTACTTTAGACGATGTATATGAAGTTTTATTAAAATCGTTTCGTTAGAACGCAAGATATCAGTAAAAAGGTTGTTTTCTCTATTTCAAACGTTTAGGTCCGCTTTAATAGTTTTTGCGATCTTTTTTAATTCATAGCGGTGTCGTTGTTGGTTTTACTAAAAGATGTTATAGGAAAAAAATGTTCGTCTCATCGAATAGGTTATGATAGAATTTTTCCCCGTCCTGAAATTCCAATTTTAAATTTCAAGCTCACGTTTACGCGAGCATTGCGCGCGAACTCTTGGACGGATCACACTGTCCAACGAACTTAGCCTGAGTATTAGTAAAAGGAACATGTATACAAAATTTCAACTAAATCGGTCAACTTTTACTCAAGTTATCGTCGGACACGTTAACGTTACGGACAGACAGACAAACAGACAGACAGACATCCAAGATGCATATTTTGTTGAATGTAAGAAGCTCGCTTCAATTATTTTTCTCTCTTTAATACCTTAAATGACAGTTATCCAATGAAGATTTCTTCCCTTTGGCCTGTTCATTCATTATATTAGCGTTACTTGTGTCTTGAAAGCCCACATAAGGTAATATATCAGATTTTAAGCTTTTCATTAATTTCAAGTCTCTATTATCTTCTTGCTAGGTTGTCCCACTTGAAGAGGAGAGTAAAATTTGTGTTATTATATTTTTTTCTCTCAATTTACCTAAAATTGATAGCTAAGAAAGGCTTGAAATGGGAGTGAAAGAAAAATCATGCTGAATATCCAGCCTAATATAGATAAACTAGCTGGATACCCGTGCTTCGCTACGGAGTGTTATTTTAATTTGATAAGTTTATAAACTACCATCAAGAAACATTTAAATTATTTTACTATGCGAGAATATCTAGATTCTATCCCTCCCACTTATTTCTATACCCCCTCCTCTTTGATAAGATAATTTGCAAATATCCTAAATTTACCCCCCTCCTAAATGAAAATATGACAAAACTGTACATAACAACAATTACTGTACTCTTAAAGAGCATTTCAACGATATGCATCATGAAGATGAAGGGTATTCATTACTTGTACCCCGTACCCCTGTGTACCAAAATTTTAATTTCGTAATCTCATGTAGGCAGTGACCTTCACCTTATTTTGAAGGAAAAGTGTGTAAATATTCATCAAATTAGGATAAAAGACATACCATCATACTGATACTCTTCTTTTTATATAAGATATAGCTATATTTTCCAATTTACCCCCCCCCCCCCCCCTCCTAAGTGAAAATATGATAAAACTGTACATAACAACAATTACTGTACTCTAAAAGAGCTTTTCAACGATATGCATCATGAAGGGTATTCATTACTTTGACATTTGTACCCCGTACCCCTGTGTACAAAAATTAAATTTCGAAAATTCATGTTGACAGTTTTTTTCCCCTTGCTTTGTAGGCCAATTGTGCAAATTTTCATCAAGATCTGACTACAACTGTAGATTTTTATAAAGAACATACATTCGTTAACTTTTATATATATATGGCCGCCATCTTGATTCAAAATGCCCGATTGGTATACCATTTATCTAAAGTTACTAATTTCATAAAAAGGAGCTAACTTCTAAATTTCAAGGTTCTAGTGCAATTAGTTCCGGAGATATCGGCTTGTAGAATTTTGTGTATAAATGGCCGCCATCTTGAATCAAGATGGCGGATTTTAAAAACATTTCTTAGCGAGCACCTAGGAGGTAAGAGGAACACACCTACAAAATTTCATGGTCGTAGGTCCAGTGGTTTCAGAGATATCGTGATGTGTGAGTGGTATTTGGATTTTATATATATAGATAAATAAAAATCAGGCAAAGTAGTCCCAGGGGTGCAGAATATGTTTGACTACCCCAAATTTCCCCAGAACATACTTTTTTTCTTTAAAATTTCCCCAATCGAACTTTGCAATGTTATCCGGATAACAGCTTAAAAATGGCATCGGTATCCTTATTGTAACGTTTATTTAGTAATTCCACTGATGGTATAGGTACGTAGTTTGTCTCTTCTTCCTTGCCATTCACAAAACGCACTATTCACCTGTTGTTTACTTTTGAAAGTTGACATTGTGCACTTAAATATACCAGCTATAATTTAACATGTATTTTTATAGAAGTACGGTAGAAGTACTTTGGATTACTGATAAAAACCAATAAAATTATTATTGGTTAAAATTATTATTCACACAATGTCTATAAAGCGAAAAATTTAAAATACATACATATTGGTAACTACATATACCTAATTAACAAAAATATTTTATAACTTAGTATTTCGCCACTTATATATTATTTATATGAACCATAAACCAAAAACTTCAATCAATTTAATCAATTTAAATATTTTAGCAGTTTATATTCGTCCAGATTTTTCTTCCATTGTACATGTAAAAAATAGGTCCGAAACAACTCAGACAAACTTTCTCATATTCGAGTTCAAAATTACTTAGCCCAGTGTTTTCCATTTATTGGTTTTCGTATGTACATTTAATTACTATTGAACATTTCATCATAATTTATCATAAAAATAACTTTTCCTGGGCGGGGAATCGAACTCGAGCTCTCTCCGTCCGCGTTTTTAGCTATTTTCTTAGGAACTAGATTTTTCCCGGACTTAAACGGCTTTAAATGGACTACATTTTAGCATTTTTTAATAAAAATCGTCAGAACTGTTTTCAAGAATTAATTTGTTTTTTCACGTTTTTCACGCTCCCCTAAATTTGGAGTTAAAATTAATTTCTTAATTTCACCTTGTGGTATGATTTCCTAAACATGTATGCCAAATTTCGTTTAAATCGGCCCAGTAGTTTAGGCTCCAGGCGTCTGCACAAACAGACGATAGACTTTTTTGGACTCAGGGGACCTCAAAACGTGTAAATACATCAAAATCGAATTTACCATACTTCACAATACTTTCTCTTTATATGAGAAAGTAAAAAACAAACAAATTAAATACTAAAAACCCTGAAAAACATATTTATATGCAAGATATACTGATTTCAAACACAATAGCTGACTGAGACACGTCGATCACCGAATTCAAAAACTAATTGATACAATATTTCATTAAAATATATGAGCGATAATTCCAAGAAAGACAAAAAGTCATGTTATAGGAATAGGAGATAGGTGTAATTCACAGAGTTGAGGGGTTTGTTTAGTTAAACATTATCATCTCGATTCATGGCTCTCACTTCGGTGTCAGTACATATTTCAAAGCCGAGTTAAAGTAAAAAGGGCTCTTGCTTGGGTGTCTCATTTTTATTTCAGACCCCTCTACTTTCTTGCAGGTTTAAAAAAGGTGTAAGTATTTAATTTATTTGAGAGGAGAAACGTTAGACATAGTAATTCATAGACGTTAAGACATACTTTTTTTCCCACAATTGTATTATTTTAATTTCTTCGTTTACATTCCCCCCCCCTTTTTTTCCCTGCCAAAATTTCCCCAGCCCTGCCACGATTTCCCCCGAACCTCGTTCGGGCGTTCGGACATATTCTGCACCCCTGAGTAGTCCTAAGCTACACTAACTACATGTAAGTTTTACTTTTTTTTTTTTTTTTTTTTTTTCCCAGAAAAGTGGTTGTGTTATTACAGCAGTTAAAATAGTCTCTACTGTTGATTTTATGGTTGCTGCAGGTGATACAAATGGTGTTATTTCCATATTTAAAATTCCCAAGCTTTTACCTGACTGGTTATTAAGTGAAGTACCAGTTCCACAGGAGAGAAAAGTAAGATTATAACACTAATATTTCAGTTGATTTCTTTTTTTATGTTTTCTATTTTTTAATATTTTATTAGTAAATCTCTATTGGAAGTATGGTGGGAACGTCGATATATTGGACCAAAAAACTCCAGAACTTTTGATGCATGGGCAACATCAATGTTGACCTACATAAAAAAAAGACTATGAACTCGGTGACAGTTTTTGCTCATTAAGTTGAGTGACTGATGCTGGTGTATCGAAAACATCAATGTTGGTTCTTGATGTCAAACTTCGATATTTCGCTTTCAATGTCCCACCCCTAGTTTAAAGATACAAGCCCAAGTATCAATACATTTCTGTATCAAATTTTGTACTTACATAATAATATTCATAGTGGTATTTTCAAAATTTGAAACCTATTTTATGGCACAGAATACACGACTAAAATGATTATTTTTTACTATTTTTCAGTGGCATACCAAGGCGGGTGCGGGGGGGGGCGGGCCGCCCCAGGTGCCACGAGTCTTAGAGGGTGTCCTTGTGGTAGAAAGAACAAAAACACCCCAACATCATTTCTGAGGGGGTGTCAATGTCAACATAATATCCTGCCCTGGGTGACACAAGACCTTTGTACGCCACTGGTTACTACTCATTTATATTTTTGACTGGTTTCTTCTTAATTAATTGTTCATAAAGCTACACACTAAGACAATTGTTTGGGATTAATCAGGAGATAATATGATAGGTTGTTGAAATAAATCAAATTTTGAAACTAAAGTGGAAAATGCATTGTTGATGATGTGACGTGTATGACTTAGTCGATAATAAAAAACCTGTTTTTTTTTTTTGTTAATTCTGTTTAGCTGTAAGGTTTCATAAAATTTTCTGTCAATGCAAAAGCTTCATTTCCAACAAAGACAAAAGTTTATTTCTTTTCAATATTTCGTAATGGAGCAGGTTCTGGAATTTTGAGTAATTTATCCGATAATTATTTTTCAAATGCATTATATCCCAAAACGCCTCTATCAGATATTCACACATTAATACCAGCTCCTACCATAATAAATTCATTATTATAATTTACAACTGCGATTATTAAAACACTGAAAAAATGTTTATAGCAGTAGTAATATAAACTGTGTCAGGTGGTTTTTTAATTTACACGAGCTTACCATTAACTGCTCCTAGACAATGTGGAAAATTCCAGTGTTCATTAAATCCATTAGCAATGTCTATCCATCCAGCTTGTGTTTCTGGCAACTGTTATTAGAAAAAAATATATTTACAGTGCAAAAATGTTCTTCCAAATAAAAAGGCAAGGAAAATTAGTGAGGTTGATGAATTAATAACTTTAACACAAAAACACCTTGAACAACCTCAAACTGACTAGCACACATCTTCGTNAGATAAATCATATTAACAAACTGATATTAATAACTTTCACATTTTTACTTTTAATGCAATTTTTTTTTTAATAAAATGTGTCACTTAACTATTTTTATTTGCTTACTCTACATCTCATTATTTTAACAAACCATTTATATTATGTTTTATTTTATATTATACAAAGTTTAAAAGAAGATTTTTTAATGAAACTTATCAGGTACAAAACAACTTAATTATTTTCCATACCCCAGAAACCCCCCCAGTGTTTGCATATCTGGGAAGGATTGCCTCCTCCAAAATTAGGTCCTGGATCCGCCACTGTCCCTACCACCATTTCTCAGGGGGGTGTCAACATAATATCCCGCCCCGGGTGCCACAAGACCTTGGTACGCCACTGCTATTTTTAACTGCACTTATATTATATTATATAACTTAATATTATATACAGGGGTTTAAGTCCCTGGATTTTAAAATAAATAATTAAATGAAACAAGACTTTTAATTTTCTTAATAGACCCAACTACTCTAGAATTTAATTTTACTTTTAATCCAATTAACTTTAACTAAATATCAAGGTAATATTATTAATACATATCTTTCAGATCGAAAGGTTTACTGTTGGAAATCTTCATATTTCTCACATTACATCACTGGAGTGGAGTTTAAATGGACAGAAATTATTTAGTGGAGATTCTTCTGGCCGAGTAGTATTCACAGAAATTGATTTCTTTCTTGTAAGTTTCATTCATAAACTTTTTTTATAATTTCATATTAAAAAAAAACAACATATTTTAATGTTATTTATTTATGCATTATAGAATCTTACAAAAGCCAGAGAAATTTTAAATGAAAATTTCACTATAGTTCAGTTGAGCTATAATCAGCACTTATCTGCTTTAGTGGTAGCAACAATTCATAGGTCTATTATCTGCTACAAGGAATTGCCTAAATGGAGAATTTTACAGATCGGACAAAAAGAGCGTAGCAAGTAAGTATAATTTACTTTGTCAAAATAATATAGGAACATTTTATGACTATTCACACTGATGTGTTTTGTTCTTTTGGTATGTACCTTGACAGAAAGAAACTCAACTATGATTTGTATCATTTACATGATAATACAATGTATTTTTTACAGTTTGGCTGAGTTGGGTGGAGTGTTTTTTACAAATGAAAGTGGATCAGACCCGCTAGTGCTCAGCTGTCGTCCTGGTCTTCGTCTATGGCAAGCCAATATTAATGGCAATGTTCAGCGAACTATCATTTTCAAAGTAAGCTATTTAATGACAGCGAATAAATCCTTGTCAATGTTAAAATTTTAAATAAGTTTAAAAGTCTTAAACTTGTTTACTCTCTAATGGTTTCTTTTATAAATTAAATTAATTTATTAACAGATAATAATCTTTTTCCAAAAAAAGGTTCTGTAGAAGAAAATAAATTCTAAATATGGAATAAAAAAAAAATAGCCTTCATCATTGTTTTAATACCCACATTATTTAAATAGCTATTTACGTACCTAGTGCAGTAAGGGCGATATTACAGGCCGAGGGCAAAGTTTAAAAGCACGAGTGCGTTTAACGCCTGAGGCCTGTCATGTCGCTTACTGCTCGTGGTGGGTACACTATTTTATCGCCCACCACATGTAAACTAATTACAAAACACTGAAACTATTTTGCCGTAATCTTCAAAACAATAAATGCATGCCGCGGCCCGGCCAGGAAGCGGCCGCTTCTCGAACTACTACTAGCGGCCAAGTAATGATATAGCATGCATTATTACCTTGCTCCAGGGCTGTAATATGGAACTTTACTGGCCGCTCAGGATAGGAATGTTTACAAGTGGAGGGCGATAAATGAATATGCCTACTTGAGTTAATTGAAACATAAGTAAATCGATGCCTATAAAATGTTACAAACATTAGAAACAAAAATGAGAGTCTTGAACTGTACAAATTTTGATTTATTTTGCAGGATGCTGTTAAAAATTGCACAAGTGATGTTCCTCTCTTAAGTAATGTAGAAATTAATAGTAGCTCGCCGAGTATTACTGAATTAGGACGACTTCATGCCATGTCAGAAGGCCTCATTTTATCCCAGACAAGGTATTTCACTTATCTTACCTTTTTTATTTCCAATACAAAATGTGCAGATAGGATCAGTTAAAGTAAGAATTTTTTTTATTAAGGATCTGAGCGTTTCTGAATTTTCCAAGGGTCCTATAAAATGCTTCATAAATTCCATTTATCAATATTATTGCTACATTATCTAAATGATGATTAGCTTTTAGTGATTGGGATTTATATATCTATTCATGCAGGTGAATATCATTCTTCTATCCTAACTCAGATGTTTGAGCATTATAGGCTAATAGCTGGTGCTTGTGGTTTAATTCCCTGGGGTTGGGTTGTATTTTTATCTGGGCCATGTGCCTTCCTTGTTTTTTCTTTTTAAAAATAATTATGATTTAAATCTCTATCCATGGATTGATCTTAATTTTTTATAATATGTTAATATATTTTTAATTTTTCTTCCTCTAGGTCTGAATTGTTGGTGCTAAAGGTCTGGAATGTTTCTGTAAAAGCCAAGATGTCCTTTGCCCGACTTATTTCTGCTTGTGCCACAACATCAGAAATATTCGTTATTCCTTCTGATAGGGATTTGATTCGTTTGTCGTTCACTCCTGATGTTCACGACTGTAAGTATATTATTTGGGGTTAGTATATGAAACAAGCTGAGCACTTATCTTTATAAATAAATTTTCTAAATTATGTTTTAACTTCTTCAAAGAAATCTAAGCACTTTAATATTCCCATTTTAATGTTCTATTGAAAAGTTAATATCATTCTTAGCATTGGATTTTATCGTTTATTTGATCAAAAAATAACTTTGACTAGTTTCTGTAAGCATTTACTATGGAGACTAAAGCAGTTGATTCTATTTCTGTTGCAGGCAGTTTAAGTCGAGAAGGCAATGTGGCGACAGCAGAGAGTGTTTCATCTATACCATCATTTAACCTTCTACCAATTACTGGAACTCTGCTTGAGTCTACTTCAGATGCAAGACCTGTTAGCATGTAAGTTTTCCTCTGATTTTAATTTGTTAAGGTAAAGATGATAAGTTAAAAATTCTCATTTTTAATCTAATGCTTTATACTTTGTTCATTCTAGGCCTTGTGCTGTGATGTATGGCCAAGATTCAGCTATCCTACCTCCTATAGTACCAATTCAAGAAGGTGTGGCTGAACTGAGGTTAGAAAATGCACAACGTCATGTTTTTCCTTCTATAGGTCACCAGCAATTTGATGACATTATATATAGGGTAACTATTTTTCTCTCAGTTATGTTTATTATTAATTGCTCCACATTCATTTTAATTATTTGCATTCTTCTCAAATTTACTTATGTTTTAGAAAAAGAATAATAAAAATAAGAGATGGAGAAGATCCTATGAGGAACAAAAAACTAAAACCTTCACAGGTAATTGAAATATTTAGTTGAAATCTAGATTTTTCAAAGTCATTAAATAGTGCATTAGTTTAACATATTATTATAGACTAAGAATAATAATTATTGCTAAGATTTTTTTTAAAAAATTTATAATTTATAGATATTTATGCAGCTATATCAATGTCCAATACATATAACCAACAATAAATTAATAACAGTGTAAGCTGTAATATATGTAGCATCAACAGATACAAAAAATTTACTTATCTTGCTGAATTGTCTATGTATTTCTTTTTAGATAAGTTGTGGAATTCTATTAGCGGAGACAGCTCTAGGCACAGTGTTGAGGTAAGATCTCATAAGTACTAGTAAAATTAATCTTCTTCTATTTTTCTAAAGATTGATAAACTCATGTGAAATTTTGTAATGGCTTATTTCCATTAATAAAATATTAATACAATACAAATCATGTGCTTTTTATTAGTCTATCTTTATAAATTATCTCCGATTCTTCTGTTAAATCTGTTATTTAAAGGCATTCTTACAGCTCGGTCTTTGTTGGTGTTATCTTATCTATATTTTAAGTCTTGGAAGCCTATCTACCTGATAGAAAACTTAAGTTATTGACAATTTTACTAAACATATAAGACATAAGAAAGTGTACATATGTTAAATTACTTACTATATAAAACTCTCCGGCCATCAAGTAACTCTACTGGTGACATTGAAGACCAATGGAGAAAATTTATTGAAACTTTAAAGTATTCTTTTACTGTTAAAACACAGGCAGTCACTACCATGAATAGTAACGTTAAATTTTATAACAATGAATTAAAAGAAATGAAAAATCAACTTATAGAGCTTACATCCTTAAACAAAGGATTAAACGATCCAAGAATCAAAAAACGTATTTATTTTTTAAGAAAATGTTATAAAACTAGACTCAAGTCATGCAAAATTGAAGCAACATCTAATTTCATACAAAATAATATTGTTGACAGTAGGAAAATCTTTAAATTAATTAACAGTGAAATAAAGCCTACAGTTAGCCATAAAATGCAATCAAACTTTACCTCCGATGAATTCAATAACTATTTTGCCAATATAGCCTCAGATCTTAACAAAAAACTCAAGAATACTAAACAAAACATTCAGCCTCCCCATAGCAAGTTCAAGCCTGTTAAGGAATCTATATTTCTCTATCCAACAACTCCAGATGAACTATATAAAATTATTAACTCTTTGAAATCTTCAAACAGTACCGACTTATATGACATGAGTAACAGCTTTATCAAAAAGCTTGCAAATTATATATCTTCTCCTCTTAGTCAAATAATTAATAACTCTATCACTCTGGGATATTTTCCAAGCTGCCTCAAGTTAAGCAAAATTACTCCCATCTATAAAAAAGGAACTCGTAATGAAATAGGTAATTACCGCCCTATATCTTTAGTACCGGTACTCTCTAAGATCTATGAAAGAGTGATTAAACGTCTTCTCGATTTCTTAAATAAACATTCAATATTTCATGAACATCAGTTTGGCTTTTTACCTGGTAAGGCAACGATAGATGCATTAGAAATAATAACGAATGTGGTGTATGACTCTTTTGAAAAAAATGAAGCAACTGCAGTTGCTACACTCGATCTGAGTAAGGCGTTTGACAGTATCTCACTTGAGAGATTAAGAGAGAAACTCTACCAATCAGGTATACGAGGCCGTGCTCTAGATCTGATTATGTCGTTTGTTCAAGGGCGCCACCAGATGGTTTGTATTGATCAAGTGTCATCAGAATTCTTACCTGTAACTTTCGGAGTGCCCCAGGGGTCGATTTTAGGGCCCTTGATTTATTTGATCTACGCAAACAATCTGCCAGACCTGAACCACACATGTGTACGTTATGCTGATGATAATACTTATTTAATTAAATCCAAAAAAAGAGACCTGCTCTTGAATGAAATAGACAAGACTGTAGGTCTTGCTGAAGGCTGGTTCACTACAAATGAGCTGACAATTAACAAAGAGAAAACTCAAGTATTAATTTTCTCCTTAAAAAATCCAGAAAAAAACTCTACTTTGAAATTACTGGGAATAACCTTCGACCCAACTTTAACCTGGGAACATCATATCATCAGTATCTCAAAAAAACTTTCAAAAACTCTATATACTTAGGAAGCTTTCTCTCTCCATGGATTTTAACACGTTGCGCCTCGCATACTTTGCATATTTTCACTCAATTTTGGCATACTGCACAAGAATTTGGGCCAACAGTAGATTTGCAGAATCAATCTTTATACTTCAGAAGAGAGAGCTGAGAATTCTATTTAACGCACCAACTATGACCCACTGTAAAAATCTATTTATTGAAGCTTCTATTTTAACTTTACCCTGTCTGTTCATCTTTAACCTTCTTACTGCTTATCATGAGAAGCCCTATGGATCTCACCACAACCATCACTACTTAACACGTAACTACAATAGAATAGTTCTACCGAAACATCGCCTTCAAAAATCCGCTGACTCACTAAGAATACTTGCCCTCAAACTATATAACTGCCTATCAGAAGAAACAAAACAACTGCCATTAAATCAATTTACAAACAATTTAAAAAAAATACCTAAAAAATGAAGCTTTCTACTCAGTAGATGAGTTTACGACGCACTGTAAATTTTAAGTTAATCTCATCTATCTACCTTTAATTCCTTTTACTTTTGACAATAGCCAAAACTCTACAGTTAATGGCTGGATTTTGTTATGTTGTGTTATGTTACATAAATACATATGTAAATTTCTTATGTGGAGCAGTATGGATTGAAAGCGATTATTCTGTCTGTTTTAGGAAACACTAATAGAAATGGCAATGGAAGTACCTTCAGATTTTTTATCTGACTTGACAAATCTCGATAAAATTATTCAAGATGCTCGACGCCAGAGTCAAATGGAAGAGGACAAATCTGTTGCTCAAGGTAGCAACAAATAGTATTTGTTTGATTCAATTCATGATACCTGCTAATACTACCTAGAAACCCTTTTCTCTGTTTACTTATTTAGAGTGCCATTTTTATATATTTTTTATCTTACATATTGATGAATTTACTTCTAAAGATTTAGTCAAATTTTATTATAAATATATATATTAAACATTTTTTATTATTTCCTCTATTTATCAGTATTACTAGTTTTATATATATTGCAGATGCTGAGATGAGTGTCAAAACTGAGGAATGTGAAATCTCTGTTGTACCTCAACAACATAAGACTGATGAAGATCAAAATGAAATTAATAAATCTCCTAGATTGTATTCTGAATCTCCTGTCGATGATATTAGTAGAGATAGTAATGTAAAACTTAATGAAGAAATGGAGAATAATAATATTGAAGAAGGCTGTAGCTATCCTTTTGAGTCAGGTTCAAATGGTAATCAAATAGTACCTCATTGTGAACCTGTTAAAAGTGACACCTCGGAAGATTCCATTGAGAAAGGATTGTGTGGAAGGTCACCATCATTACATGAAAATACACTTACCGAGGATCTTAATGAAAAAGATAATTATAATAAAAATGATTCGACTTCTGACGATTCAAATTTACTGATAGAGCTAGAGAATAATGTTGCAGTTGAGAAATCATTTGAAGAACAAGGCAATACTAAATTTTTAGCTGAGTGTTCCATTAATGAAACTATTTGTGAGTCTTTACTTGATGCTTTAGATGGATCTAGAAATGAAACTCTGTTATTGAAAGGTGGAGCTACAAGTATGATAAACGAACAAATCAAATTCAATCCTACAATCAACCAATCTAAAATGAAAACATCAATCTTAGATTCGTACTTTAAGTCGATCGAAGATGAAGAACAACTTAAACTAGATGAAGAGAATAAGGATCTGATTTCTGGTTTAAAAACTAATAGTATTCGTTCTCCATCACTAGAGTCTGTGGACATTGATAAGAATTCACCAGCTGAAGCCTCTGCTATGACTGAGTCTATTATATCAGTGGATAGAAGTCCCCTGTTTTCTAGAGTTAGTGAATGTGAGGAACTTACAGATTATTATGTCATTAGACGGGAAATGTCAGAAGATACGAAGAAGAAAATTCATCCATGGCTCAATTCTTTAAGTGGCAAGTATCATTATCATTATCACTATCCACGCATGTCTAGTTATTTTAATTCTATAATGCACACACTAATTAAAACTAGGCATCGCGTGGCTCTATCATTGAAGCGAGCGCATAGTAATAGTAATAAATGTGTATTGAATATTAAAAAAATAGATATTCATGCATCATGATGAGTTGATAGATAATGGGTATAGTAGTAGATCAGCGGCTAGTTGTAAGGGAAGGGAACCACCCCGAGTTCTTACTATTCCTCTAAAAACTCTAACCGCAACTCTCCTTTTCAATTATTATAAAATGTATCACGTCATTACTCGAATACTACAGCTTGTATCAACTTGAAATTTTACATACTTGTTTCAATTGTACTTTAGACGATGTATATGAAGTTTTATTAAAATCGTTTCGTTAGAACGCAAGATATCGGAAAAAAGGTTGTTTTCTCTATTTTAAACGTTTAGGTCCGCTGTAATAGTTTTTGCAATCTTTATTAACTCATAGCGGTGTCGTTGTTGGTTTTAATAAAAAATGTTATTTGAAAAAAATGTTTGTCTCATCAAATAGGTTATGATAGAATTTTTTCCCGTCCTGAAATTCCAATTTTAAATTTCAAGCCCACGTTTACGCGAGCATTGCGCGCGAACTCTTGGACGGATCACGATGTCCAACGAACTTAGCCTGAGTATTAGTAAAAGGAACATGTATACAAAATTTCAACTAAATCGGTCAACTTTTACTCAAGTTATCGTCGGACACGTAAACGTTACAGACAGACAGACAAACAGACAGACATCCAAGATGCATATTTCGTTGAATGTAAGAAGCTCGCTTACGCTCGCTTCAATTACAATTATTATAATACTAAACAAAACAAAATTAAGTTCATAGTAAATGTTATTAATTATAATTAATATTATTAATAAATCAAGCTCTAACACTGCTACCATAAGCAATTTTGCTGTTTCTCCTTTTATTCATGAATATTATAATAGGCGTGTGAAAAATATAGGGGGCTTGAGTAAGTTATATCATGGCTCTCCTATTAATAAAGTTAAATAGCATTTGGGTGGTCACAACTGAATGGTGAACATAGAGCTGGTTCAATTCTTAGGCTCCTCAATTCATCCCTCTATTTTAATCGTAAAAAATTATAGTATTTACTTTAGAATATTAATTCTCAAAACATAACAGTATATTTATAATTTCATGTGGGCTATAGATGTAGGAGATAGCTGGAAAGAGGTAATTTGTCCTGGAAGATGCATCTCCGTAACAGCCAATGAGGAAGAAGTTGTCATTTGTACACCAGAGTTGAGTGCTTTCCGAATATCTTATGATGATTGGGAACGTTTGGAATCCTTAGCTGAGATGGTTGATTTAGCACCATGTGCCAGGCTCGTTGCTGCTGTCAACTGTGGTGTCGCACATTATTCTAGTGAGTAAATTTTAGTTTATTTAATAATCATATTTCAATAACAGAAGAAGTTTGTGAAGGAAAGCCTTGGCAGAAGAAACAGAGGCTTAAGCTGACAATTACCTTTAATTTAATTAATTTTTTTAAAAAAAATAGGTGGAGGGTTCTCCACACAACTCACAGGTCCAAGCCTCGACTTCCCATTTTGTTCTAAAGTTATACATGAAAGTATGTAATGGTAATTTCTAATCTATAATGGTAATATTCTTTTTAATAATATATTCATGTAATTTCTGATTCAGAAAAGCTGGTAGGAGGTGATTGGTTGCTATTAGGCAGGGAAGTGGAGCATGTATCAGTTGATGATAAAGGAATCTGGTTCATATCAAGGTCGGAACTGTTCTTCCTTCCTGCAGGCATGCATACTGCCAAAAAAGTTAATACTGATCCTTATACACTAGTCAAAATCTATTCTCGAAATGAGGTAATGTACTTTTCTATTACACTACTTCAGGTTACATTAATATATGCTCAGCCTTTTCACTACTATTGACAAGTTATCTCGCTATATGGATGCAATATGCCACCTCTTGTCATACGATGAACATGCCCTATGAGATATCTTCATGGTATTTCTTATTGTTTGGTATGGCTTTGTGAGTGTCAAGGGTATTTCTACATAACAGTAGCAAGAGCTACTCTTGCTACTCGACTCTTGCTCTTGTGACTCTTAAGTAACCCTTACTGAGTTCTTAACGTGGCTGCTAGATGTAATTTCCATCATTTTATTTATTCAAGATAGAATACTAGTAAAATTCATATTTATAGTCACTCCCCTTTCCATATGTTCAACCCCTTGCTACCTAGAGGCTTGGGTTATTATTTTATTTATCCTTCTTAATCAACTCAACCCACCCTCATTTTACTATACACTAGATAAAATATATA
>KZ652390.1:53516-78995 GCA_001010745.2 Gerris buenoi | reverse complement strand
TGCTAACATAATTGTTTCAACTTATTTTTTTTTTTATTCCGGGGGGCTTTTACACCCGAAGATGCAGGCCTCTTAGGTGGGCCCATACATCAAACCCGGGTTAGGGACCGAAATCTTCACACACTTGTGAATGAAGATATGGTCGTCAACCATGACTCCCCTCCTAGTTGTACAGCAACCAAGTGTGTCATTATCATGGTTTCCAGGCTGAAACCTGGTGGCGCCACTCTTAAGAGGAGCTTCCCATTTGTTTAAACAATACTGGGTGGACATTGAGTGGGAGGCCCGGTCCGGGAATCGAACCCAGAGCTGTGGCCACCTTTTGACCTGGCTCGATGCTGCTTAACTTGCCTTATTGCAAGGCAAGCGCTCTAGCCTCCGAGCCACCTAGGCCCCCAGATAAAATATTAATACTAATATACATAAGTGGCCACATCATAAGCATTGAGTTCCCATTTTTTTTTCTTTATTTGTTTACTCATGTATGTATGTTAATAACAATCAATTTATACATTTTAATACAAAATAACCAAAGAATTTCACAAAATATAATGTATGACAAGCAATATGCTATTAAAAAAATATTTTCAAATTGTCTTGAGAACACTGCAATAAAAAGCGGTGCAGGTGTAAAACCATCCTGCAACAGGGGGTAGTTAAATTTGATGAAGGTCCCTCACCAGCATTAGAGTCAGCAGCCAAAGGGTAACAATATTAATATGTAGGAACTGTTATTGCTTGAAAATGGTTATTTACAGTTGGTCACTCATGCAAAGTATTCTTTTGAAGGAAGCAATTGCAATCATAGGTAATGTATGTGTTATGCTTGTTATTTATTTCCCTTTATTATTTTTTTCCTATCTTTTTCGTGGAATTTGTTTAACAAGTAAATAGTTTTTTAAAATTTATTAATTATCATTTATAGATGATTGCTGGTGTTAGTAAAGAAGGCAAAGTTGTTAAGTTTATCGGTGAAGTGAATAATAACTGGCAACTTGTTATAACTACTGGAGATCCGGTTAAAGAGCTTGCGTTTGGTCCTGGCAAACATGTGTGGCTCCTTGATATCTATAACAACCTTTTTGTTGCTGACAACCTTACACTTCCTCCAAGTATCACAGTATGGTGGCAGGTACTTATAATTTACCTTCTAACTTATATTTTTATTTATTTATTTTTTAAATGATCAATAATAAATAAGTATATATGTTCAGGTTGTGATTGGGAATGGTTTTATGGTTGACGTTGGAGCAATTTATGCTTCTGATGACTGCTTGTATGTTTGCGATGCTGTGAAACCTCACATGTACATTAACAGGGTAGCTGCTAAAGGTAATATAATTCTTCAAAAAAAAAAACTAGCATACTTAAGAATGTCTATTTTTAGTTTCAACTTTGGTTAATAAAAGTCCTTATTGTAATGAAAATTTTATTTTAGAATGAAAAAATTGTCTATTCCTATAGAAGAGATTCTTTGGAATTTATAAAATTTTAGAGAGTATGATATCTTAGAGAGAAATTATAATTTATTTTGTTTTTATTGTTAAAAAAAACAAAAAAAAAAAAACTAGTAAATCTACTGGTTTTTTCAGGTCACAAGTGGGAAGCAAGTGCAGAATTAAACTGCAGCCAAATATCAGCTGAAAGTCTCTTAGAGGATACAGGTTCTATATGGGTGCTTACTAAGAATAACCAGCTGTACTTTGCATCTCCAAATACTCAATCTCACAAGGTATGTTCAAAAGCTTTTTTTATTTTTTGGTCCTTCTTTTAATCATCACACCAGGTTATTACAGGAATGGAGATCCAGCCACTTTACTCGTCAACTCTAGGGATTCGAGTTCAACAGATTTGTTGGTGCTTAAGGATTGTTTTCCTACAACAACATCTGTGTTCAACTACATATATGTCCCCTATATGTATTATTATTCTTAAGCTTTGGCAAAAAATATAAAATTAATAAATATTTGTACATGTATCTGGAAATGGTCCATTGTGATAACAACAAATGATTTTTAAGTAGGTATGTTTCCATTTATTTGTTGTAGCTTTTTTATAAAAAAAAGCTACTGGCATCCTAATTTTTGTTTTAACTAACAATGATGAAATAAATAATTGATCAAATAAAAAATTAATATCATTATTAGGAGTAAAAAAATATTTTAATTTTCAATTGTAACTCAAATATATTATTTGTCTGGTTTTTAAGAAATATATTTTAAAGTTAATTTTTAATTTATAAAAAAACTCTCAGTTTTAATTCCAGTGAGTTATAACTTCTTTTTTAATTAATGGAATAGTTACACAAGATTGTTAAATCTGTTAGAATCAGGTTCATTGTAAAAATGAAAAAAATAAATAAATAAAGTAATAGTAATAAGAAACCACAGTGATATTTTTATAACAAAGTTAACTTTGCAAATGGCATACAACTAATTTATTAACAAAGTAGAAACATTTTTTTTTTTTTTTTTTTTAAATGTTTACTTATAATAACACTGATGATCTTTATTCATCGATAGATGAATAAACTGGACGATTATTAACTCGGTCCTGTATGATGATACAGGCTGTTGAACAGGACTAAAACCAGAAAGAAAAAAAAATCCTTAGAAGAAATCTAAAATGAAGTTTATACCTTCAAATAGAAATATAGGGGATCCAATAAATAATGCACACCTATGTACTTTTCATTTTGCACTTCTTACACTAAGATATTTCAAAATTTTCGAAAAGATGTTTCTATTTCAGGAAGTTTACGCTCCCTGGAGAGTTGTCTGCATTTCATGTACTCCTCAAACTCTTTGGTTACTCTCTGAAGATGGTTCTGTACACATCAGGCAAGGTATATCAGATGCAACTCCAATGGGAACTCATTGGTCTGATCTTAATCTTGAACAAATATGTAAGTTTTTATTATTATTATTAGTTACACTAAGGAAACATATCCATATAAAATAAAACTCGAAATGTCAAGTTTGTCAATGTGTCAGTTAACAGTTCTTAATTTTCAGAGAGTTAGCTAATATCATGGCTATAAAGTAAATACAATATGAAGTAAACTATTTTCTGCCTTTAATTATTTATTTATTTCGAAAATTTATTTCTTATTATGGACAATATATTTTATTGTGTTAAAACTGTTTTGAATTAAAAAATGTTGAATTAAAACGATGTTTTGTCTTAAAACGAAGTGGTATAGCGAGGCCTTTGAAGTTTAATACCTCTTCTGTCACTATTGATACCTAACTAAAATAAAATTAATTTTTAAAGTTTTGCTTTAAATTTATTAATATAAGTAATTTATTTTATTTCAGATGATAGGAACATGCAATTAGTACACATCAGCTGTGGATGGGATGTGGTTTGGGCGTGTGACATCCGAGGTCATGTTCTAATGACTGTTAGTTCTCCCCATTCTATAACCGATGATGACATGTTTTCTCCAGCATGGGTTATTGTAGAAGGAACACCCCTACACAACAATACCTTTACAAAGGTTAATTTTGTATTATTATTGAATAATACATGCATGTACATATTGTATATATAAAATGGTTATTTACTTATTTGTTCTTATTTAAAATCTGCATGGTTACAACTTTATGATGCTGAAGTTCCTTTTCTTGAATAAGATTTGTGTTAAAACCTCTGGCCTGTTTAGAATCATCTAGTCCTCTCAGCCTTAGTTTAAGAGCTTTACGTTTACTTTATTTACTAAAGCTGAAATCAATTTACCTTGATTTAAGGGTTGAATGACATTTTGTTCCCTAAATTAACTATAAAGATGGGGCATGAAAGAATACAACTACATAGATTTTTGATGTAGGGTGACTTGGCCCTGGACACCTTTGTTGATTCTAAAAGTATGTGGCATAGAGCTGAATAAATCAAGGAGCTGGTTTTGCCTATGTATATATTCTACACCAACGTTGTAAAGGAGTATTTGGAAAAAATTTTAATTATATTAATTCTGTTTTTTTTTAGGTATATGTAGGAGCAGATTCCCATATGGTATGGGCCTTAGATAGTGCAGGGAACCTGTACGTTAGAGAAGCTATATTTCCAGAGTATCTTTTAGGTGCTGATTGGGTACATGTCCCAGGAATAAAAGCTTCACACTTGTGCATTAGGTAAGCATTCACTATATTAGTTTTCCTATATATTTTATTGGACTTTTTAAGGACTTGAATAGAAGGTAAAACTAAGTAAAACATTTAAACAGTTATTTGAAGAATTCTAAATTTATTTTATTTGTTCTTAAATGACTTTATATTTTTTAGTGGTGGAGCAGTGTGGGCTCTTGCTAAGGAAGGTGTTTATAGAAGAGTTGGAATCACTCAGAGCAATTATATTGGTGATTCGTGGATACTTATTCCTGGATTTTTTGACCATATTTCTGGTAATGTTTTCTATTTCATATGAGCAGCATTTATATATGATTTTGTGTTGGATTATTCTGAATTAATTGGTTTTAAGATCCCCTTGTCCAAAAAAGTGTTTTTTAAAATTTTCTATGTGTATAGTTAATCAACAACTTATTTTTCAATTATAATATTATTATCTAAACTTAAAATTAAATTCTATACTATAATGAAAATTGCAATTGAAATATATATCCTTTTTACAGTTTCAGCTATTAATCAACTATGGGGAGTGAACTCTTCTGATGGTATTCTAATGAAACACGTAGAAAGACATTTCTCTATTTTTCACGAGCCTTATTCAGATTCATTATCAGACTGGACATTCGTATAACTAAAACTAGAAGTACCGAAAACCATATCAAGATAGCATCAAAATTTAAAAAAAAAAAAAAACTTCACTCACTTCTCCATCCCATGAAATATGAAAAAGTGAACTTTGTTTAGTATAAAAATCTAAAAAAATAAGTTTAGTAATTCTATATTAATTAGAACAGAAAGTGCAATAAATATATTTGTATATTTTTTTATTTGATTTAATTTATTATCTTATCTTAATTAGTTATGTATTTGTTGTTTGAATGTATTGTGTATATGATACATTTGTTAAGCTTTCATTACAAAGTTGTCATACTTATTTCAAAATTGAATTAAATTTTGTTTTGATGAGGTCAAAAACAAGTTAACAAACTAAAAAAGTATATTTTTTACTTGTAAAATTAAAAAAATTTCGTAGTTTTTTTTTTTAAATTAATTTTATTTTCATTTTTATCTCATTATTAAATGACTTTTAACCTATGTGTTAAAAAGTAAAAATTAAAAAAAAAAAAAAAGATAAATAATTCTTTAAATTATTATTCTTGCTCATTATAGTCCAGGAGATAGCGTGCAAAAAAGTCTGACTAACATCAAGCTAGAATTTTGTATACAAGTCAATCTTTTAGCGCCTATTAAGGATATGTGGTTGGCTAAGTTCGTCTTTGGGAAATAGCTTGGCATTTGGAAAAAACAAACCGCTAGAGACCGGCCATGTCCGTCCTCTTAGGTGGACAATGTGATTTTCGTGGGAATTTTTTTATTGTCATTGTGATTTTTCCCTGGGAGCTTAATCATGATGGACAATTCCATCACTGTTGAAAAAAGACTGTTAGCATCACTTGTCAAAGGATGTCCTCCATGCTCATCACTCTCCACACTTGTCCTGTCTTCTTTTAACAGTTTAAACCTATCAAATAATACTCTGGCACGTGACATAGTATCATCACCATAGCTAAAGAAAGCATTTCATAAGTCTCTGTAGCGGTGCGCCCAAGCTTCTGGCAAAACTTGACACAAACACGTTGTTCAAGATTTTCACACATACCAAAATCAAGATTTTCACTCAAAAAAATCAGCTGAGACTATTTGAAGTTACTTTATAGTAGTACTGGGTCAATGTCTACTCAGTCTTATCTTCCCCCTCCGGTCCGTTGTCTAGTAATAAAATCAGTCTCGATACTTTTTGATCAGACCTCGTATGTGGTTGGCTAAGTTTGTCTGTGAGACATGGCTTGCCAATAGGCCTTTGAAAAAAACAAAATGGTGGAGATCGGCCATGTCCCGCCAATTATGGTGGACAATATGATTTTCATGATCCTTAGTACAGAATTAGTAAGTAGACCAAAAATCAAGTCAATGTTATTTTTACACTTGATAGGTTAGGTATTCAAATATTACTAAAAATCAACGTGGTCACCTGTCAAAGGAAAAACTAACATCAACTTGATTTTCTGTCTACTAACTAATTCTGTACTCAGGATCATGAAAATTTCATTGACCACCATAAATGGTGAGACATGGCCGCTCTCCACCGGTTTGTTTTTTTCAAACACCTACAGCCTAGCTATGTCCCGCAGACGAACTGAGCCGACCACATATTCTTAAAAGGCGCTAAAAAGCTTGATGTTAGTCAGACTTTTTGCACGCTATCTCCTGGACTATTATATTTTAGGTGGTTAATTTTTTTTTTTTTCTTTCTTTCTCTCTTAATCTATTTTTGTTTACTTAATTTAACTCTGAAAATCACAATTATTATGTTTATTGTTGACTGTTTATTAAATAATGACTGCAGTTTATCAATCTTTTGTAGATTGTTGAGTAGCTACGTTTTTTTTTATCTTATTTATAATTAAATAATGGTTTATTACATTCCTCTCCAATTATCTAAATTAGGAAAATAATATTTTTATTTAATCAATAAATTATTGATTAATATTTTTCAATTTATCCTGCTCATTAATTTTAACTAATTAAAAATTCTGTCTTAATTGTTACTATATACTGGTTATTTCGTACAACTATTTATTCAGATAAAATTAATTTAAATCAAATTATAATTATTATTAACTACGGGAAACAATCAGAGAAAAACAAGCTCCAGCGCCAGGATTTGAACCACGGGCCTCTAAATTCAAATTGGTTCAAATCCCGGTGCTGGAGCTTGTTTTTCTCTGATTGTTTCCCGTAGTTAATAATAATTATAATTTGATTTAAATTAAAATTTAAATGTTCCGTAGTATAAATACTACCAAAAACGTAAAAATTAATCAAATTAATTTATCAGAAAATATTTTGATATATCTTTTGTAAAATGTGACCATTAATACTACTACCATTTTATACTCTATTACTTGTCTAAATTTTAAGGCAGTGATTCCCTATTTTTGTAGTACTTAAGAATATTAGGTTAACTTATGTGTGAATGGCAATAATGCTCTTTGAGGGCTTAGAATATGTTTCCTGTCCTTAGTCTTTAGAAGGTCTTTAGTAAATCTCTTGTTTTGAGATAATTTCTCATATATTCTATTGAACAATATCAAAATAAGATTAATCAATTAATAAGGATTACAGACTTAGGAGAGATAAGGTTTTAAGAAGAGACAAAACTGAACTTCTATTCTGTCTTGCTTTTTATTTAGTATTGTTTATCTTGTTTTTATGCTAATCTTCTTTTCTCATCCTACAATCATTTATAAAATTGGTAAACCCTGATCAAGAACTCATGGCTATCTGAGGAGTGCACTGGTGTTGTCATTTTTGTGTCATTTTGATTAATTTTCATGGCGAGCTGTTATTTAGAAAATAAAATAATGATAGCACAAAACTGTACTACTCGGGAATTCTGATTTTAAACAAAGTTAAGTTTACCGTTTTCCTGAGTGCCATCACTTCTTGGTCAGGGTCTACTTTTTTGTCACTAAATGTGGTGAAATTGGAAATAGCAGACAAACCATGGTGCAATCATTCAAATTTAATTGTTTCAACCAAGGTGGCCCCTAACTATTGGGACAAACTGTATGTTCTATTGAACTTATTGACTGAGTTTTATTTGTAATCCGTAAAGTATTTGTACCATCAAAGTATTTAAGATTTATATGGCATTCGCATGGCCGAAGCCGCCTTAGACGACCAAGGCATAGGATAAAAAAAATAAAAAAAGATTTATATTAAAGCTTACGATCTGGGAAGTTGTAAAACAATTTAGATCTTAACTAGAATTACTACTCAGAAAAAGATCTGATTTCATCGCAACTTAAAATTTGATTATAACTCTTGTCACTAGCATGGTAATAATGGTAGTGACAAGCCCATAATTTACTCCCTTAGTGACAGAGTGATGCCTTTCTGAGCACTTAATGTGTTTAAATAATATGTTTTTTTATAGGAAGTTAAAAGTGTATGGTATTCTTGCCATAAATTCTTTCCATTCTATAACTGTTTTAAAAATTAATTTTGCTATTATAAATTTTAAGTTTCAAAGGAAATGACTGTGAATCACTGTCCTAAATGTAAAATGTACAGCATAAATAAGAATCATCATATTTACTTTAACATTTTGTAGAATCATATAAATTTTTTTTAATTATTATTACTTAGTAATATTTTAATTATTAGTATATCACTTTGTATTATACAAACTCACTTTGTACTTCTAGCCATAATTGATTATTTAGTTCTGAAATAAAATTATAATTGGGTTGTACCATCAGCCAATGATGAATGATGATTGGTAAACACTTATTGGAGCATGGATTAATATCGGGAGGAAGCATTCTACACGTATGGTACCATTAGCCGGCCACCATTGGCGTGGTCAAGGTACACAAGTTGTATCATTGGCCACTATAATAGTGTTAATAAAGACAAATTATATTTTTGTGTAATAAAACCAATAAAAACTTTTGCTTTTTTGGATCTGTAATGGGACTATGGCAAAATTAGTTAATATCATTTGTAGATTAAGAACCTTACAGATCTATTTGATTAAAATAATTATCAATTAAAGATTTTTTGTTAATATTATTTCTTTTCCTTGGGTGATTGAATCAAAAATTTCAAAGAAGAATTGTTCTTTGCCTCAAACCCATCTGCTAAAATACTAGTATATAATTTATTAGTTATTTACCAATCAATACTGATTTAAATTTATTTTCTATACTCATGATATTAAAAATCATTAATTTTACAACATACATTCCACATCTTCTGTTGATTATGGACACATGTATTCAATTTATAAAACAATGTATGCGCTTGTAAATCTCATGGGAAAAAGGAGGTTTATAGTTGTATCTTATTTTTTCTTTCTTAAAGTAATCTCCTTTTTCTAACTTGGACATTTATTTTTGTATTTAATAGTTTAATGTTGTATTAATATAGAGACTTGTATTTATTTTTTACGCATCTAAATAAAGATCAAAATTTGTAAAAAAAAAAGTTAAGTTTTGTGGTAAGCAAAAATTTTAGGATGAGGCGTATTACATCTATAAGGAATTTAACTCTGTAACGTATTGGTGCACTTTGTAAATTTTTTTTCTCATCTTTTTAAAAATGCAATCTGACTTTCAAGTCTATAAAAGTTATAAATTATGGCCACCAAGTTCCCTAATTACAAGTTTGATGGACTACACTCTGCTTATAATTGACATCTATGCCATATTTCTCATTCAATTATTTTAATGTGTGAATAGTGCATTTGAGTTATCAAAAGAAAACTTGAATATCGATGTATTATTCTAGGGTCATTAAAATAATGGCCCATGAGGAGAAATAGTATTGTTGAGGCTTTTGTTGGTTTTAATGTAATAACTTACTACTGAAAAACGAAAGATCTGAACATTTAACCAATATTAAAAGACCTTAAGTTCAATAAATTTCAACTGTACACTTCTTAGGTCAGACTATTATTTGTACATGGACAATGTTTAAATAAAAGTCCTATTTTGAAAAATCCTATGTATATTACTCACTGCTTACCATTTTAACTTAACATAATAAGGAATTAAAAAATAAAAAACCAAAGAATACAGTTTTCTTTCACTCTTAAGAGATGAATCAAGAATAAATGGAAAAAAACTAGTTCCTAGTTAAATAATGTATTTACTAATTAACAAATGTATCAGTGTACTAAATATTATAAAATTACAGTCATCATAATACTTTTCTACTACTTGCCAAATATATTTTTAAGTAATATTCTATTTAATAATATTGTTAATTCTTTATTTGGATGTAAGAATTTCTTTAGTCTGATTTATCATCACAATTTTGTTCTTTGATTTAGAATTATTGTTTTGTTTTTTTCGTCCACTAATGTTTTTTATTGTAATGTTGATTGATATATTGTAGATTATTTATTTATTATTAATTGTAATTATAAGGAAATATTATGTTGTTGTAATTAATTTTTAAGATTTTGTATGATTATAATGCACATTGCTTTTTATGTTTCTTTCAATTTTTTATTTTAATTGTCTGTGATATTTTTGCTATTATTCTTTTGAGATCCAATTCTATTCTAAATTAAAAGAAATTTATAATTTTACCTTCAAAAAAAAAAAGAAGAAGAAAAATATATACATAATATATATATATATATATAATAATAAAACATTATAGAATTTTATACTGATTTCATTTATTTTTCTGCATGTGTTTACAAGGGGAGGAGATTCCTTCTGTTTCCAAGTGATTTATTATTTAAATAATTTACTTGTGTTTACTTTATTATTAATTTACATTATGAGTGTGAAGTACCCATAAAGAGAAAAATAGAGTTCTCTGATAAAAAATATTTATGCATCAATTGATTAAACCAATATAAAAAATTTTCTGACGCAAAGGAACAAAACAAACTTGTTTGTTGATTTTATTTAAAAAAAATTTAATAATAATAAAAAAACACACTTTATTGACCTATGGCAAGTATCAATAAGAAGTCATTGGCGAGGAAACTTCATTGTAATAACCAATTTTTTTTGCCAATTTTATCTTAATTTTTAGGATCCTTAGTATCTGACAAGGACCTTATTTTAGTTGAATTTGACCCATGAACAGTGATTGTTCACTCATGGGAGTGTGATAACAGGGTCATTACTCAATTAAAATGGAACCAGTTGGTCTTTTACACTAAATGGGAGTCACAATATTAGTTACAGTCTGTGCCAAATGAGTTTTAGTTCGTTGACAGCTCGGAAAAGTTGAAAAAACAGGGTAGGGAGCCAATTATAGCTAAGGATTTTAAGATCCTGAGTTCTAATTGGCTCCCCACCCAATTTTTTTTAACTTTCCTGTGTTGTCAACACTTTAAAACTCATTTAGCACAGACTGTAACTAATATTGTGACTAAGGAGACTAATATTGTGACCGTAGGAGGTAGGAGCTAATATTGTTGTAGTCCCTGGCCTCTAATGAGCTATTGAACCACGGATTTTAATTATAAAAATAGTTATGAATATTAAATAATGTACACTTGTGTGTGTATTAAATCTTTATTTTATATATCTTGTTTAATTGTTTAATTGATGTAATGCTGAAAACTTAAGAGAGAACAGAAGAAAAAGTGAATTGTTTTAAAGGTAAGTTCTTTAATATTATCCCTCAATTTTATTTACTTAATAAAATAAGAATACATACACTAAATTAGTCAAACCTATTAAAAAATTTAAACAGATTAGAATATAAACATGGGATAAATTAAAACAATAAAAGATATTTAGCCATTTTTTTTATTTCACAATATAGATAATTAAAAATAAGTACATAAATAAAAAAAAAGTTCTTTTTTAAAAAAAAAATAAATAAATAAATAAAANATTATTTTAAGAAGTAGCATGCTTACATTCAATAATCATTAACCCAATGAAAATTGTGATGAATTCAACATAAAACATAAAATTAACCATAAGAAAAAGAAAAGACTAATAAAGTCACTTATGTAAAAGACATTGACACAATGAGAAAGTAAAATAATCAAGAATAAAGATAATAAGAGAATGGAGCATAAATAAAATATGAATAAATGGATCCAACTTTGAGAGAATTTTATTTTTACCAAACAAAAAAAATATTTCTAATTTAATTATTAAAAAATAAAAAATGAAAATTAACTACTCTTTTAAAACAAGTGGAAGGGATTCATCTACTTAATAATCTTTCTCTGCTATAGATGCACAAGGCTCTAAAAAACAATTAGGATAATTCCAGAAGATATAAACTATTATATATTCTTCAACTTATTTGAAATATTAGCCTCCCTACATTGTATTTCTATTGACCACAAATAATAAAAAAATGGGGTCATAAATATGGTGAGTTCATGCCCTTGTCAAAACCTAGATTCATATATTACTTATTCATAGATAGTAAATTACTGCCTGGTACACATTTATTTATACTGTACTTTATCCAGTTCAATAAGTAAAATAAAAAAATAATAATAAGTAAAATAAATAAAAATATATTAATAAAATTCTCAGCAAAGGTGGGCACCAATATGCTATGAATAACAAGCTTAAGAGAAAGTAATATATAAATAAAATATATAAAACAAATTCTATGTACAAAAATATAAATTTCAAAAATCATAACATTTGAAATAAATATGATAAAGAAGAAATCTAACATTTACAATAGAAATAATAGACTTGTAGAGATTTAATATATACAATATATTTAATTATTGTTGGAAATACATTATATTTTCTATCAAATTAATCTCCGAATATTATATTAGTGATTTAATATTCATGTATAGGGAAACATCATTCACCATTATTCACAGCAGCACAGAATATTTAAATATATAATTGCATTTCTACAAAAATAATAAATTAATAGTTTGTGATTCCCTTTAACAGAAAACATGTTTGAAACAGATAGGATATTAATTAACGAGAATAAACATATTTAATTTTAAAGTGGTACACTTTGTGTACTTAGATGACTACCAGTAACGTGGATTTGACACAGTCATTTTTTAATACTCGTGAGTTGGCGGAGAAATAATAAACTGTATATTCTAAACTTCATTGTACATTGCATGGCAATCTTGGTTTTCTTGTCAACTCCACTTAAAAAAAAAAAAGGATTTTAAGTCTAAATCACTAATTCTATAGGAACCAATTTCAGAAGTGTTGTTTACTACAATTTTCAAGCCTTGTGGAGTAAACTCACATAAAGGATAAGATGAAATGATTAAAAAATGCTCAGTCAACCAATAGATAGTGGATCGAAAAGTCTGATTTTTAATCATTCATGAAGCATATTTCAATGGAAAACCAATATTGTTATGACAAGTCAAGCCATGAATGTGAATTGAATTAGTTTTAATTTGAATTGAATATTCTACTTATGTGTGAAATTTTTAGCAGCGTTGGGAACCAATCAACTGAAACCAGTCAACTAATCGGTTGTTTAAAATATTCATTCATTCGGTTGTGGATATCTAGTTTTCATTTGACTGATATCAATCTGTAGTTTGGAGTTGTAATTCAGATGTGTATATATGCATAACGAGTGTCATGCGCCTTCTCACCCCTCCTAAGCTCTGAGTCTTTCACTGTTGTTCCCTTCCCCTCCACTCTTAAATTAAAAACAAAAACATCCGATTGAAACTTTCGACTTACGGGTACAGTCTCGGTCTATATCTTTTATTCGTATACCCTATTCCCACTATGAAATTGTTTTCAGTCGATTGAATTCAGTAGATTGTTTTTTCCCGAATCGACTTATTCATTCGGTTGTTTTTTCAAGTCGGTTGTCCCAACTCTAATTTTTAGTATAACATTGAAAGTATCCAGTTGGATTAAAAAACAATAGTCTCATAACAAAATTAAATTGCCTACTTTTTTAACTAAATATGTAGATAGCATTCTCAAAGCTCTTCTTCCAGAAGTAGCTAGCAGTTTGAGGAGTAATTGACAGATTAAATTGCTTTCGCAATGATCTCAGACAAATAAAAAAAAAATCTCTCCGGCAATCAGATGTCACAAACACTGTATGTTTGTTAAAAAATATATCTGTTCAATGTGAACAAAGTTTGGATTTAGTCAACTCTGTCAAGAAATATTAAGAAGAGTTAATATGTTAGTAAAGATCTGTGCAGCTGCAGTTGAAGTGCACTTGAAAATCAACTTCCAAATATAGTTAAGGTTAAATGATTTTATTTCTACTAGTGTTAACTTAATTTTTAAAAAAATTGAAATAGAAATATTTACATCACAATGAAATAAGTTAAATTTATAATTAAATGATAATAAAACAAAAAATTATAAACAACAGTGTATCCTTTTAACTTTCATTTCATTTTACGTTATTTCTTGTTTAAAAATTCCTACAAAAAAATTATAATACTCTGTTCTTTTTCCAATTTAAGGAATGTACGAACACAAAAGAAAACATTTTTAATCAATTTTAACAGCAGCATATATTTTCATGATAAACGCGTATGCTGCAAAGAATCCAATAGTGCCGGTCAAGAGCCAAAACGTAATGACCATTAGAGCAGTGTATCCAAAATAGAGAAGTGTAGGAATGAATTCGGTGATTTGTAATTTAGTGAAGAAGTAGAAAACGGCGTATGCAAATACATACACAGCAGATCCACCTGACACCAACAGTGAACGCCACCACCACTTGTAATCCTAAAAAAAAAATTAAAATTAAAAAAAAAGTTATAAAACATAATAATATTATGGTATTATGATATTACCATAAAATTAAACAAAATCAGATTGTTATGCCTAACAAAATTACAGTATGAATTAAGTAAATTAGACACAAAACAAAACAAATTCTACATGAGAGTTAAATCCCTTTCACATCATACTCGCTTCGGCGGTACAATGTACATATGTATGATGTGTGAAGTGGCTAGAACTCTACCACAGGGCGTAAAAAGGGCCTAAGTGATGATCTAATTGCAAGGTTCGAACAAGTGGTTCGTCCTACCCGTTCTAGTAGGAAGTACTAGACTACTACTAAATCCCTTATAACTTCTTGAATAAATAAAATTTAACAATTAAAGTAAGAACAGCTAAATATTAAAACCCAAACATAATCTATACAATAAAGTAATATTATACATGTATATTTTTTATTTAATGCTATTTGGCCACTATCTAAAGTGGAAAACTTAGGCTTTTATAGGCTTGTCCTTGTAATTTTTCATTACAGTCAGACGTGTTCCCACACTACCCCCCAACCCACTAGGAATGTGACTATGAAGTGAAGGCACTATCTGACAATTGCCTAAATGAGCTAAGATATTTTTACCTCTTGGTTTGAAGAAGTTGTTGAGCCTTAAAAATAAAAATGAGTCACTTTTAGCCCTAATTTGTTTCCCTTTCTTGCTTATTTGTCTTTTCTATTATCCATCAAGGGAGTGGTCCTATAATTTAACGTTAATCAGGGTTCTAATATAGTAGAATATGCTACAGAATTTTTTATGACTAAATAGCCATGTATTGCAAATAAAAAACAAATTAATGCAACACTTTTAAACATTTTACTATATTAAAAATAAAATGATTTCCTCTTGCAAATCTGCTGTGGCACAAACTAATAAAATACCTCTGTTTTCATTAATCACTTTTTTTTGAACTTCTTATGCTAATATCTAGATGTTATGTAGACTAATTGGTATAAAAAAAGGAGTAAAGACTGGTTTTAAGAACATTTGTGTCTCACCTCTCCACAGAGTTGAAAGTAAACCATTACAATGGATATCTGAGATACAGATATAACGAGGATGATGAACACAAGGAACAGAAAACCGAACATGTAGTAGAACTGATTCTGCCATATTGCAGTAAATATGAAGAACAGCTCTATGAACACTGCCCCAAATGGCAGCACACCAGCCATCAGTGTACTGAAAATAAATAAATTTTTATTAAATACAGAAATTATAAAACAAAACCTTGCAATGACTGATATTTCATAAAGACAGGTCTAAACGACTTTAGGTGGTCATCATCAGGAAATTGATCCATTTTGCTTTTAAAGCTTTGTTCACCAACGTTAGAATATGACAATACCAATTGAAATAAATTTTTAAATGCCTTGCTATAATATGTTGGTTTATTTTAGACTTATGAAGGAAATTGAGATACTCTCTATTCTTATTATTATTGGTGAAACTGGAAGTGGTAAAACAACCCAAATTCCTAAGTTTATAAAGGAGCTTAAACTTGAAGGAGCCATAGCTATCACTCAGTTATGCTAATTCACACGTATTTTTTAGTAGTAGATGAATGTGGGATTGGGATAAAAAAAAAAAAAAAAAAAAAAAGTTTTCTCTTATTCAGGCCCTGATTTAACGATGGGCAGTCTTTGCATTTTCCCAGGGGGTATCAGAGGAGTGCCATAATTTATTTAGTCTGGATTATTTTGCATGTCAGTGTCGAAAGTCAGAGTCCCCCAAAGATAGAGCGCCATGTACCTTAAATCTAAATAATCAAAAATATACACTCTTCATTAAAATTTTGAATTTAGGTAGCCTGGGGGCAAAATGCGTAGTTGCCCCTACTGCGAAATTGCACCAAAAGAAACTTCCCTTTACATGGTACGGATCCCCTAAGTTTATATTAATTTATCTCTAACCGTTTAAATTTTACAACGTATTATCAGAAGGGTTATTTTGCTATCTTTGCCCCCCTGTAAGGGGCAAAGTATTGGAAATAGAAAAAAAGTTTCAAGTAAAAGTTTATTATTTTTCACCGCAAAATCCAAATATGCTATCAAAAATATACACTCCAATTTGAAATTTTGAAGTTAGGTGGCCTGGGGGCAAAATGGGTGGTTGCCCCTAGTGGGCGATTGCATAGAAACAAACTTCCCTTTGCATGGTAGAGATCCCCCAAGTTTCATTAATTTATCTCAAACCGTTCAAAAGTTAAGAGGGGGGAGGGGAACCACCCTTTCTAAAAGAAAATGCAGTTGACGTACTCAAATACTCAATTACCCCCTTGTCTAAATTGAAGCAACATGACCATGATATATATATCTATCTATATTATTTCATACAGACTTATCAAATATAAAAGTATCAAAAAATGTTTCAATTCTGATTGATGTAGACAGACAAGAATTTAATTTTATATACAAAGACTAATCAATAAAATAAAAATTAAATTAGTAATTCATTAGTACTATTTAACATTCAGGTCTATTAAAGAAATTAAGTATAACGTTTCATAATTATTTTCCGAATAACAGATATTTGGCAACAATCCTTAATGAAAATGTTTCCACTATAAATGAAAATTTACGAGGGGGGGGGGGGGTTCTTTCAGGGGCCCCCTTTTGGGATGTTACACTTGTTATATTATGTAGGAAAAGAAATTAATAACAAATATTTTAAAGTTCATTTCCCCTCCGCAGATAAACCATATTTTGATATTCTTGTTTCAGGTATTATCTCTGGGGTTAAATTTAATCATAAATCTTATATACATATGTATAATGTCAGAAATAAATGTAAATCCAGATCCGACACAAAAATCTTTATTTTATATTCTAACGGCAATAATAATTAAATTTCGTAATTTCTACGTCTTAAAAAATAATAAAATAGGAGTAATAGATAAAAATGTGAATAAGAGCCGATGTGAAGAAGAAAGTGTTTAGATTAGATGCGAGGGTGCCCGTTAGACTGCGGCCTGTACTCATGTGACGTCATCTCCCAGTTCCTGGAATCGTGACGTCATGCATGGCATATCTCGAACTTGGGATTTGTTCTACAAATGGCGCTATGTTTACGGGAGGGTGTTTACATAAGATTCTACATCTTGCAGTGCACAATACAGTTCGATGTGTAACCAAGTTTTTTCCCACGGCATAGACGAAATTAAACAAGTTTGTAGTTAAGTCATATGTGCTATTGTTTTGATATTTCGGAAAAAGAGTGAAAGAACTGATTTAGTGAAGGTTTTATCTTGTGGTTCTAGTGTTTCGAAAACTACCTGTTGTACCAGTTAACCGTTCGCTTTTAGACTATTTGACTCGCCAGCCTTCTCTTTCTCCAAGTAAATACATGTTTAACACACTATTATTGTTGTAAAACGAAATGGATTAGAATAACTAACTCTATGTAGTCCGTAACAGTGGTTAGTGATCGTGTTTATTTGGTGACAGCAAATAAGTGTTGAAGATTTGTTTTACATGAGAAACCGAATCGTTAATGTAGTTTTGTTATTCGTACTGGAGGCCGGCTAAATCTTATTGTCTGTCAGAACAAGGCTTGATGTAAAAAGCTGGCGTCCTACCCTTTGAACGATTGTTTGCCTGACTCGGGAGAAGGTGTCGGTAGGCTATTACCGAGGCCTGTCCCCGCGGGCGGCCCGGAGGTCCTTCCGCCTAAAAGACAAGCCGTCGTCGATAGACTGAGAAGAAGGATCGAGAGCTACAGACGACACCAGAGTGACTGTGTTCCCCGTTTCGATCAGTCTTTCAACGGAGTAGTCGAGCATAACCAGCAAGAGACTATCCTTCTTAAGCAGAAGTTCCTCGAAAGTAAAGCCAAGAAGGCGGCGAAGAAATCAGAAAAGAAATCTTGTGATATTTCTCTTGTGCCCACTCAGAAACTTGGTAGTAAGAGAAGCGCATCTGAAGATGGTGACTATGGGAATGATGGAGGATTCAGAGATTCGAGCAAGGGCCAGCCTCCTAAAGAAAACCAAAACCTCACTAAATTCTCGGTGGAAATTGTCCAGCAAGTGGAATTTACAACTACAGCATCTAATAAACCCCAGATATCTACTAACGTGACAGTTAAAGCTCTCAATACCACCTCTGTAAAGAGTGAGACAGCAAGTCCTGCTGCGGATCCGCGCTCTCCTGAACCAAGGGGGTTTGTGGACCTCGACCAATGTGCGGCGGCTGTGGAAAAAGATGGTAACCCATTCCCAGGACTATCGGACCTAATTGGCGATGACTCTTCTGATGCCATTATTGGATCTGATGCTTTCAAAGATCTCATTTCAGAGATATCAGATCTCAACCCCGAGTTCATGAGGGACCTGGATTTTGGTGAAACCAAGTTGGAACCCGTTCCCGAAAAGGAAGAACCTCCTTTCCATCGGGCAGACCCAGTGAAAGCAGAATCAAGTCCGGCAGCTCACACCCTCAAGCAGATGGCCCAGCAGCACCGTCTTAAAATGACTTATCCCACCCCTGGCCCACCTGACCCACCTTACCATTTCCGTTTCTCTGAGTCAGACTTGTTGAACCCTCAAAGCTTTAAACCGGCCCCTAGTTACAATGACCCAGTGAAAAACGAAGTTTATCCCGGTAATTCTTGTAGTGGACCCAACAGACAAAACCAAGTCTTTAAACCTCACCCTATTCCAGGAGCTTCTTTCGAACAACAACACCATCAACAGCAGCAGCAGCAACAGCATCATCAGCAACAACAACAGCTTCATCAGCATCACCAACAACAACAGCAGCATCATCAACAACAACAACAACAGCAGCAGCAACATCATCAACAGCAACACCATCAACAAGCACAACACCAGCAACAAGCGCAACACCATCAACAAGCGCAACAGCAACAACACCATCAACAAGCTCAACAGCAGCAACACCATCAACAAGCTCAACAGCAGCAGCAGCATCATCAAACACCTCAACAGCACCATCATCAACAGCAACACCACCAACAACATCATCAGCAACAACATCAACAGCAGCAGCATCAACAACAGCATCAACAACAACAGCAGCAGCAGCATCAACAACAACAACAGCAGCAGCATCAACAACAACAGCATCACCAGCAACAACAGCATCATCAGCAACAACAACAAAAACAGCAGCAACAGTATAGTCCCAGGCCACCCTCGCAACCTTCTATACAACTCAATCAGTCACAACAACTCCACTTGAGTCCTCACCAAATTCAGGTATCTATGTCTCAGACAGCACAGATTAAGACATCGGGTTCACTCTCTGTTGCAAGCCAACAAGGTATATATGTCACAAGTGATGGTGGATTTTGCTCTCCGAACTCACAGGGTCAGAATGTGGGTTCCAGTGTCCCTCAAAACAACGGTCCTGGGTTCACTCTGCTCAAACCTAGACACCAAGCTCCTGGGGCCTCTCATATGAGACCCCGTCAACCAACCAAGATGGAAATGAACAGAGGTGTGATTCCCCACCGAATAATTAATCAAAATTCTCAACAGTCAGTAGGAATAAGGCCCACACCATTGGACAACAAAACTCAGTCCCAACAAAATATTTTGAACACTATGATTCCTCAACAAAGATTTTCACAACCACGCATGATCTCTGTAAGACCCACTCAGCAATCAGTGGAACCTATGATGAGGAGTCAGTCTAATCAGTTTATCGGCGCAATTCCGCCTAGATTGGCAACTACTGTCAATCGTGCCCGTCTTCCAAGACTAGAAAATGACTGGAGAAACAATATGGCTCAACTGAGGCAGCCCACTGCCTTTGTCCAGGGTCAAGGAATAACATTTAACTCAAATGGGTCACACATATCTGCGGGTCAAGTTCAACATATGGATCGAATGGCCCAACAGCAGTCCCTCGCCATGCATCATTCCAATCCCAATATGAACGTCAATTTCCAAATGAATCAATCGATGAGTGGAGGGAACGGTTTTGCTTCGAATAACATCCGTCCTTCTGTTTCTCAACTTCCTTCTTTCTCTTCTGCAAACTTTGCTACAAACCCTTCTCAGAACTTTGCAAACGCTTACTGTCAGCAAAATTCCATTTTTATGCAAAATACTAACACTGGTATGCAAACTGACCATCACCAAATCAATCCAGCGAACCTTGCCTCAGATTTTAACCTAGATTTCTTAGAACACCTACCCACCGGAGATGCAACTAACTTTACCGATCAAGAGTTATATCATTTTGAACAGGGTGCCTCATTTAACCTACAAGACATATTATAGACGACTATGATTAATTATTTTACAAAGTACTGCCTTTACTATTAGGAAGTATTTACTTATTTTTAAAGTTACATTAGATAGATCTTAAAAGAGATTTTTTATAAGAATTATTGTTAAGAAATAGATTTTTATAAGATAAAAGAATAATAAATTTTATATAACTATAAACTGCATTGATTTATTTATTTATTTTTAAAATTTTCCTCAGCAAAGTTAGCCTAGATAATTTTAAATAACAATTTTTGAGTAAGCAAAGGTTAACTATTATGACTAGAATTTGAAACAGTTTCTTATTTTTTATCCCTGATAAAATTATTATGGTGGAACAAATATAAGTTACAACAAAAAGCTACTATTTTGGAACTAAACCTCATTCTATTGTCATTTATATTAAAGAGCCCATTTTATTTGTATTGTAAAACTGGAATGAAGTCAAATGAAAAATTATTGCTTTTTGTATTCTCATATTAGTTTGGTAAATTTTATGGGGATTATAAAAAAATACATATACATGCATTGTAGTTAAATCTACAACAGCCTAATATTAATATAAAGTAAATGGACTCACCAGAACATAGGGTTCATGTACCAGAGCTGCTCAGGTATCTGTCGAGGTATTTGGTTGGTTCTTACAGGATGAGGAAACGGTTGCTTCCTGTAGCCAAAGAAGTAACCAAGATAAACAAGGGGTAGTGAGATCAAACACCAGATAAACAGGAGGAAGAGCATGGTAGCAAAAGGAACAGCTCCACTTGAATGCTTGCCCCATATGAAGAAATTGAGAAAGAACCCTGTGACAAACACAATGCCTGGGTACAGGGTAGCTGTCTGTAAAATAAACAAAAATTGCCATAAGCTCCTCGAATGTGTTTTTCTCAAAAGTGTGATAGCAACTCATGGGGTCTTGAAGGGCTATAGCCCAAGGCGGCAAGTTTTGAAGGGCGGCACATTTGAGCAGTGATTTTCGAGGCAGCAACCTTAAAAATTTAAGGTTAAGGGGGCGGCAACCTCACTTGCTGACAGACGCATACACAAAGTGCAAGGGCCGAGGCTTTAGTAGAGCAGTGGTTTTTAACCCGAGGGTTGCAAAAAGGTATTTAAGTTTAAAAAAATTATTAAGATATTAATTAAAAAAAAGACTGCTGTGAAAATGTAGATGTTGGAGCCCTAGTTGGAGAAAGGAGCTATGGTCAGAAAAAAATAAAAAGGCGTACCTGGCAGTTATAAGGTAAACAATGAAGACACAGTAGGTATTTCGACCTGACGCCCCATCGGGTGGGCCACTAAAATTGGAAAACCAAAAAGTTTCAAATTTTAGCGCCGCCCCATTTGGGTGTCTGTCTCTTCTCCTCGGTTTACTATATAGTTATATTAATACCAGAGGCCCAGTACGCCCTTTTTTCTGACCCGGCCAGCCACAGGGCCTCATGTAGTGCCTTCCTCCAACATATTTTTTTATTTAATTTTTCATTTTTTGTTTCCAAGCTTACCGTAGGTAACGAAAGCATTCTGTTCACTTTTGAGAAAGAAAAAGTTTTGTCTCCGATTTTAAAAATTCCAAGACAGAAATGCGTTTAAGACATCAGGGAACATTTTTAGTTCCTTGTCTGTGTGTCTGCGAATCATGAAACGTGTGACGATAACTTGATTAAATGTCGACCGATTTTGATGAAATTTGGTAGACATGTTCATTTTACCAATGCCCAGGACGAGTTCATTAGACAACGTTATCCGTTCACGCACAACGCTCGCTTAAATGTGAATATCAAATTTAAATTTTAGGTTGGGAAAAAAATCAAACTTCATCTATTCAATGAGAGAAACATGGCACTTTTATAGAAAAGGGCCCCCCTTTTTCTTTTAAATCAAATATACTTTCTTACAACTTAATACACACTTTTTTAATAGAAAAGTGTGATATTCCTTTGTCCCAAAGCATATTGGACTGAATATCCCTTTGTCTTAATAGGTACTTAGACTAAGGTATATAAACTCTTTTGTATAAAAAACAAAAAGGGGGGCCCTTTTCTATAAAAGTACCAGAAACATTTTTATCACAAACAATTTTTTAGTAAAACCAACAGCGACACCGCAATGAAGTGTTAAAGATCGCTAAAAACTGTTATGTAATAGTTTTTACACAATAAACAATATATGTAACAATAAAGTAATATAACGTTAATGTTAATATAACAATAAAGTACATGATAGGATGCGATGAAGCTGTGTGCCACACTAATTGTCAGTCTATTTTTCTTTTAAATCTTTCAAAATTGTTTTGATTTTACATGAATAAAATTGTCAATTTAACAAAATTTAGAGTGCAGACGGTTGAAATTAATATAGATCACCAAATCTGATCAGTACTTTTAAAGATATAAGTGTAAATAAACGTAAGTTTGTGTGTATTTAGAGTAGAAAAGAAATGGGCGCAGAAGGCTACAACTTATGTGGGACCAACAGTGCGGGCTAATTATGACCTACCACCCAAATTTCATTGTTATATTAAAATTGGACGAGTAGTTTTTAAGATATGTTGGTTCACAAAAATTAGAGATAAACCGACAGACAGACACAGAACCAAAAATGCTCCCTCGTCGGAGACCTTACATTGTTTCGCTTCTTCGAAACAACCATTTGCTTCCGTTACCTTCGGTAAGCTCAGAAGCAAATTATTTTAATTAAGATGACTGTAACAAACAGATCGAGTACGTAAAAATGTGTAGGAATATGTGCTAAGAAGGATCGGGGGGGGGGGATATTTTTGGCCAGTAAAAGCTCAAGAAGGGGGCGGCAAAAAAAGGATAGCCCTCATGCGACCAAAACGTAAATCCGGCTCTGAACATCGATTCTGTAACTACTAGATTATCTGAAGAAGGCTGCTTTAGAACAGCCAATTGTTTAATCCATTTTTTTTTTTGTGTGTGTGTAAAGACTTTGTAGTTTGGTTATTGAACTACATATCTTTAATGATGAAAGCACTGTCAATTAACAAGAAAATTAAATATAAGTTACTATTAAAATAATTTATTGGTGGTAAGTAAAATGTTACATTAAATCTAAAAAAAAACAACTAACTTTTCCCCCAGATGGTGACAGACCTAATAAAATTTGTCTTCTATAATCTTAAAAGATTAGTGCTTCTGCAATAACACGTACATCATTTTGTTAAAATAGTTGAACTGAAATCCAAGCAAATTACTAGGTAAAATAAATAAATATAACTAACCGAGAAGGCAGCTTTCTTCCATTCTCTCCCTTTCATTGTTTTGTACAGCCTTGCTGACAGGTAGCCAGCAAAGTGTCCGGAGAATACATAGAGAAAGATAGCAGCAGTCATAAGTGCCCCTCGAGATGCAGGTGACAACATACCAAGCATAGCAAAAACTGCAAAATATAAAATAAATTGCAAGTAGCACATAAATATCTTCTGGTTACATATTTATGACTTTAAATTTTAAAAGTTATTCAACTTTATCAAGAAAGGTACTAGTCAAGGAGATAGGATAGCGTACAAAAATTGTCTGACATTAAGCTAGAATTTTTTGTACAAGATAATCTTTTGGTGCCTTTTAAGAATATGTGATCGGCTAAGTACATCTGGGGGACATAGACAATTAGTAGCTAGGCAATAGACATTTAAAAAAAATACAGAGAGTGGCCATTTCCTGCCATTTTGGTGGGCAACATGATCCATGATTGATGTTAGTTTGTCACTAGGTAGGTTAGTTATTCAACTTCAAGTCAAAGTAGTCACCTATCTCCTAGATTATACATTTTTAAATAAAATTTTTAAATCATTTACAAAAAAATAGTTACTCACAAATAGTAACAAGGGTCATAAGAAATATCTGGACTCCTGATCCAATTATTGCAGCAAATAATCTGGAGTTACGAGGAGGCCTAAACACATCACCATGTACAAGTTTCCAACCTGACTCTTCCAATGCTTCCTCTATTCCTTCATCTGAATTATACCTCGCAATATCCCTCCTTAGAGTTCGTACCATAATCATAGTGAGTATTCCTAGAAAACAACAAAAAGGTCAGCGCATATAATTTAAAAAAAAAAATAATAATAATTATACATCGACACATGAATAGGTGAAAAAGACTAAACATTTTTAAATTGAAATTTCATCTTCTAGGGTTCAGCCCTGCTTGGATGGAAACTAATTTATGTCATAATTTTAGTTTCGAGAAATCAAGTATGTCTTGGAAATTTACAAAAAAGTTATTTTTCTCACTAGTAAAGTGCCTTTTCTCTGGGAGATACGACAACATTTTATTTTTAAAAGTTGTTCAGAAAGATAAATTGAGTAAGAATACAACATTTTAAAACTCTCCACCTACTTTGAAATTTTGTATTTTTCCTTTCCATATTTTGTCGTGTGCTGCTAAAAATAGTTAAAACTAAAAATTTTTAAAATTGTTAAAACCATTAAATAAATTTAAAACTCCGATATTACCTCTGTGATATTTGTTATATTTTTATGAAATTAAATTTAATCGTGAATTATTTATTTTTTGAAAATATTTTAAACCAATAACACTTTACAAATATACCTTTACCATAGAGGTTTACGAGTCTTTCGACTGCGCCAGGGACCTTAAGGTTTGCGGGACACTATGCCACGCCAGGGACCGTATGTAGGGTTTATGGGACGCCATGCCACGACAGTGACCCTTTATTTCAGGTAGAGATTAATGTGTAAAGCATTTCAATATCTTGCAATTTACCAAATAGAATAGTCCATTCGGTCTTTTTTAATGATATTTCCCGTGGAATGAGTAAGTCC
>KZ652390.1:39206-50917 GCA_001010745.2 Gerris buenoi | reverse complement strand
TTTTTCTTTTTGCGACAATAAACTAAAGAATGGGTTCACCTTTATGGACTACAAAAAAGGTGATTACGAATCCTTTCGTAATTATTTATCTCAGGTCGACTGGGCTTGTGTTCTCAACGAAGTTGATGTCAACAAAAGTGCCGACTTTCTAACCCGTATTGTCCAAGGTGGTATATCTCAGTTTATTCCTGAGATTACTATTAAACGTAGTAAATACCCTCGGTGGTTTTCATCTGATCTAATTTATATCATAAAGAAGAAAAACTATTTCCACAGAAAACTTCGTAAAACTGGCCAGCATTATTACCTTAATATGCATCGTATCTACAGACAACTCTTCAAGGGACGCATTAAAGAAGACTTGAAATCCTTCCGACATAAACTTAATGCTACTCTACTTGATAACCCTAAATCCTTCTGGCTTGAAGTCAAGAATATGTCTAGTTCTTCACATCGATCCGCTCAAACTATTTCTCATCCATCTGGTACGACATCTGACTGCTCGGAAATCGCACAGGCTTTTTCTGATTACTTCTCTTCGGTCTTCCCACCAGCACCTTCCATCTCATCGCTCTCTAACTCTCAAGCTGTTTCAACCACCACTTGTTCTACTAGCTCTTCACTATTTAATTATAATAATTCTAGCGCTTCTGCCTGTATCTCCTCAGTTCCTATTCCTAATCCTATTCACATCCCGTCCATAAACACTTCCTCTGTCCTTGAAGCTATTTCTTCTCTTAAATGTAATAATTCTTCTGGTAGCGACAATATTCCCAACTTTTTGGTAAAGAAATTTGCAACAGTTCTTGCTCCAGTTCTTTCATCCGTTTTTAACCGCTGCCTTATTTCGTCCACTTTTCCTTCTCTATGGAACACGGCTATAATTGTGCCAATCTTTAAGTCAGGTGATCCTAAACTTGTTTCAAATTATCGTCCCATATCCATATGTAACGTTTTCTCTAAGGTCTTTGAACGTACTCTTCATACTACATTAGCTCCTCTCATTTACAAAATTATCCATTCTAATCAGCACGGATTCGTTCCAAAAAAATCTACCGCCACTAATTTAGTTTCACTTTTATCGTAATTGGCTCCTCGCGTCTCTAAAGGTCTCCAAGTTGACTGTGTTTACTTTGACCTAAAGAAGGCGTTCGACCTTGTTAATCATGCTCTTCTTCTTACCTGTTCACGCACGCATTAGGCTTTTTACAAATGTATTTTTTATTTGTAATATGTATAGAGTCTGGTCGAAACAGTTGATATTTAAAACGTTAAGATGTTTTATGTAGTATTAAGATGTGTTTACGGTCAAGGGTCGCGCCGTGTTTATTAGCTGCGTATCGCCGTTCAGCCTCCACCTCCCTCTTTAGATCAGTCGGCCCTAGGCAGTGCAATAGGCAAGTGTGTGCACTTTCTCCGTCTCACCTGGCAGCTCGGACATCGTCAGCCCTGAAATCACTGCAGGTTTGGACGGGAAAACTGCTGCCTATTCTAGGAACTCCCGACGGATGACGGAGAGGATTGGTTCGATCTCCACCACCCCAGACCAAGTCAGGTTCATTTAACAGTAGATACCACCTAATTACCGGTAGGAACCATTAATTTATTTAACTACTCATCTTAGCAGCCTATCTACATTTTTTTCAACATTCGTATTCATCTTCTTAACAACTTTTAAAGGTACAACATTTCGCCAGCACATTTCATCACCACAATATTTTATTTCATTTCAGTTAGGGAACATTTTTATTTTACATTAATTTAATTCTCATTTTCACGAAGAAAGACATTTTTATATCCAATTTTACCTGTAGCCTTTTCAGATCAAAGTAGTTATTATTTTTAGCATAACTTATATATACGTAATTTTACACTTTATTTTTTGCCATTTTTGAATTGAGGAGAAATATATTATTATTATTTTTTGCATTCAATTTTTTTTCTTTGCTCAAACCAGCCAACGAGGTTGGATCTCAGAGATTATTCTCAACTTAATCTCAGATCTGCCAGCACATTACCAAACTCAAATCTTTTGGTTTCTCTCAACAATATTTAGATTTTTTTTTTAGTTATCTTTCTACTAGAATATGTAAAGAGAAAATTAACAGTTGTTTACTCCGGAGTTCACCAAGGTTCAATTCTAGGTCCCCTTCTCTTTCTTATTTTTATTAATGATCTTTGTTCTGTTATTCAGTGCCCCTTTCTGTTATTCGCAGATGATCTTAAAATATATCTTGAAATTTCCAGCTCCTCTTCATGTCTTCTCTTACAGCGTAATATCAATGAAATCTTACGGTGGTGCTCGAACAATAAAATGAGTATCAATATTGTTAAATCCTTAGTCATTAGTTTCTCTCGTCGTCGCTGTCCTATTAATTTTAATTAAGATCTAGATGGCTCACCTCTGCAACGTGTTTTTAAAGTTTCCGACCTCGGGGTACTAGTCGATTCTAGACTGAAATTTAATGATTACATCGATTCTATAGTTGCCAAGGCATCCCTTCAGTTAGGTTTAATTCGTCGTATTAGCCACGGCCTGTCTTTAAAATGCTTCCTTAGACTCTACACAGCTCTAGTTCGACCACTTCTGGAGTACGCTGTTCCTGTGTGGAATAACTTATTCCGTATCCGATCTGATCATCTCGAAAGAATTCAACGTCTGTTTGTCAGAATTTGTTATCTTCGTTTCTTTTATAATAAAATCTACTATTCTTACGAATCTCTCTCGGAACGTCTAGGCCTTCATTCCTTGTGTGATAGAAGAAAAGCTTTCGAAGTACTATTTCTCTCCAAAGCATTATGCGGAGACTACAGTTGGGAAGTTATATCTCAAGTTGTTATCCTCCCTATCGGCAAACGAGTTGGTAGGTTTGCTTATATCAAAGAGTTATCTGATATTAGTCCTCTGGTTCGTTCTATAACCCATATTAATCGACTTTTTCTGTACAATAGTACACTATCTATCTCGAAACTTTCCAATCTTAAATCTATCCTATCTTTCATGTGCCCTACTATTTAAGAGCTGAACTCTCTTGTTTATCGATACAGATTGTTCCTTATATCCCTTACCTACTTATATATTTTATTCTTTTTACCTGACATATCTTATCCTTAATACTTCTTTACTCATCCTGAACGCTTTATCATTACTTTTCTACTCTTCCTGAACGCATAGTATCCTTCTTTTTTACTCTTCGTGAGCGCTTAACCCGTGGCAATTTATGCTGTTTAAGGCTCNACAAAAGGCAAAACTCTTAAAAAGGTAGAAATAAAACAAAAAGTAACAAGAAGACAAAATATTACAAAACGGAAGTGCTTTAGGTGAAGTAAAATTAAAATAATTACTAATAAATAGAGAATAAGAGTAAAAAAAAAAAAAAAAAAATAAAAATAAAAAATACAAAGGTACATATGAATTTTGGGGCCTTCCCAGAACATGGGGGATCTGGAGATGGATATAAATCCTGCTTCATCAGTGCATGCTTGTAAAATGCTACACCTCACAACACCTAAAATGCACATTTGCTTCTTTATTGCCACTCTGTTTTCAAAGAAGACTAATCTAAGCATTAAAATTAGGACTTAATAATTTATTAAACATTTCATGAACTTACTCAGTAACTGTGTGGTAATGAAGAATCAATTTTAAATGGTTATTAATAAAAACTTTATTGTCTTTAGTAAAACCAAGTTTATAACCATGTTCATACAGATCTTCATTACCTCCTGAATTTATTATTTTTGTGGCACAGGGTAAATTGTCAACCAATCTGAAAATGAACACATTAAGTAATATACCAAGTAACACTAAAAAAAAATAAGAATGTAATAAAATACATTAAAATAAAGTAAAACAGCAATATCATCCAATAGCAATTCAATTAAAATGTTGGTTGCATTATATTTGCATCAGGGGTGGTAAAAAGTGAAAGAACAAATGATAATTTCAATTACAAAAGCACTTTATGCTCCACTGATAAAATATCTAATAAACACTCGATAAAAGTACTAAAATATTAAATAATGTTTATAGAGCACACTGAAAAGAAGCGGCAATTAAATTGGATAGTTGACACAGCAATATTATTTACCAGTGGAAGGCTTGAGAGAGGAAAATAATCATTCAATTTAGCAAAGCTACAAAGCGGGGTCTTAAAAGTAAGTTACACGATATTTTTGGAACGAAGTTCCTTATGGCACTTACTGGAGCCCGGGAGTGAATACGAAAAAAACAACCAAAATCACCGTCACAAAATAACCGTCACGCAAAATCACCATCACAAAATCTACTGATAACGATAACTTGAGTAAAAGATGACCGAGTTAGTTGAAATTTGGTACACATGTCCATTTTACCAATGCCCAGGCTGAGTTTGTTGGACAACGTTATCTGCCCAAACGTTCACACGCATCGCTCGCGTAAACGTTAGCTTCAAAAATTTTAGGACGGGAAAAAATGTTATCGACAATATTTAGGAAGCCTGTTCCTTGACTTGTTTTGTTTATTTTTGTTATATGTCAGAATGTCACTTCGTTATGTAAATATAGAAAATATAATCACGGTTTTTGTTAAAAGTAAAATTGATCTGTGCTGACGCTTATTTCAATATATTGAGGTATATTATTATAATATTGCGTGCTTAATCCAAGAAAAATTTCTAACTTCATCTATTTAATAAGACCATCAACTTTTTAAATAATTTATTTTAGTAAAACGCCGACACTGTTATAAAGTGATAAAGATCGCTAAATTTGTTAAAGTGGACCTAAAAACATCTTAAAAATAAAGAAAACAACAGCTAGGTACAAACAGTTAACTGCTTTTAATTTTGTCTCTTTTCTAACTCCGCCAGGTATAAGTAGTTAGTAGCAAATAGCAGTGTGATTTTATAAATTATATTTAATGAAAAAAAGCGAGATATGTAGAAGAATAAATATAGGTTGGAAGAAATATTGGTCTCTGAAGAAAATCTTTAAGGGGTGTATACCCGAAAGCATACAAATACAAACACTGCAGATGCATATTTTACTATATTATATGGCTGTCAGACTTGGTCCCTCACACAGAAGCTAGACCAGAGACTGGTCTCAACTCAGTGCCAGATGACAAGGTCAATGTTTGGCATAAGTAAGAAGGAAAGGCAAAGAAATAGGAGTATAATAACTAGATATGGAGGGAAAAGCCTAATAATAGAAAGTCACAAGCTAAAGTGGAAATGGGCGGGACATGTGCATAGAATGAGCACAGACAGATGGGCCAGATTATCCACGGAATGGACTCCGTATGGGAATATAAGGAACAAAGGAAGATCGGCAAGAAGATGGGCAGATGAGATATCGGAAAGGTTAGGGAAGGTATGGGACAGGACAGCTACAAATAGGTTAATCTGGAAGAAGGTAGTTAATCTGCACGTTCGGTAGCTTACACAACAGTTAGAAGATTACCCTATTAGGGTTACTACTATACCCCTATTAGGGAGGCTTTTGCTTCATCTAAATGAAGTGTCGATAAAGCTATTATTATTATTATTATTATTATTATTATTTAATGAAAAATGTAAGGAACTTCGTCCCTACCGGGTGTCCCACGACACCACACGTATTATTTTTTAATCAGTACGTGGGCAGGAAAAATCCTAGACTGATAGGGAACAGTTGACCGTGAAGTGAAGTGACAGCACTAAAATATTCCTATGATACTCTCATCACCTCACAATCACTCGTGTGCCTGCAACCTTGGACACCCCACTCATTCCCACCACCATTTGATATGTTCATTCCAGGAGATCACTTGATAGGTTAGTTATTCAAATATTACTGCAAAAGATATTTGAATATTATTCCAAATGAAAGTTACCTATCAAGTGACAAACTAACATCAACATGATTTTTGACATGACAGCAGAAGGCGCAAAACAGGGGGAAATGTAAGGTATAGAAAATGTTCCGATGTAATACATTAACAAGGTTGAATCTTTGTGAGATTGGCGACAGCTAAATAAACACTGAAAGAACCCCCCTTCCCCAGTAAAATATACTTGTCAATACAATGAAGACTTACAAAAGAAATGACAGAGCTTGCAGACAAAATCAGGGACCTGATTTAGAGTCACCTGAACTCAGCGTGCTGAGTTTGAACATGAGTACATCTTGAAACTCTGTTGAGTGGTGGAAACTTTGGAGGTGGAAATGATCTCTTCAACGAGCTCCAAATGTTTGAAGTAAGGAACAAGCTTTTGAAAGCTATTGAAAATTATATTTTCAATGAAATCTGTGAAAATGAATTAATAAGGGAATTTTCCATATTAAAAGCCAGAAAATTATTTTTATAACATGATAATAACTAACATAATCCTATCAGAATAAATTACTGAGTAAATATGCTTTTAAATGGCATACCTCTTAGTCAAATTCAAATCTTGTGTTAGGTAGTTAATTTTCTACACCAACGGGACATATTTTCTACATTGGAGGGGGGGGGGGAGGTGCTAAAAGAATTTTGGCTTACATTTAAAAAATCTAGAAACCTACCCTGAAACCAAAATTCACAATAATATAGGGTGAAAGAGAAAAGAAGAATCAGCACCACTTCGACAAAAAAAAATCAAATTATGCAGAACATGACTGAAGTCAAAAAACTTATTTACTTTTTAAGAAAATTGAAAAATAAAAAAATAAGCTGACCGCTATTGTAAGGTGTAGGAAAACCTCAAAACAAGGAGGAATACAAAACAAGAGGAGGGGGAAGTTGAGAAAAACAGTTTTATTGTATTATGATAATGCTTGCTCACACATGCTGATCGCGAGACTCAGTCTCAGTCTTGAGCAGTGTCAATGGCATGTTTTGGTCACCCAAATGGAATTGTCACCCAAAATGGAACTGTGTGGGTTCACAATTCCCCTGATCTTGCACCGAGTAACTTTCATCTTCATTCCTTAAATTTTGAAAATTTCCAGAACTCTACTTAATAAAAACAAATCTTCTAAATCCATTTTCCCCCCTTAAATAATAATAAATGTATTGCTTGCTAAGAGTATAAAGCGACATAATGTAGATTTGGAGTGGAAAGCACTTTAATACACATACAATATAATTAAGCACTTATATATACGTACAAATGCACAGAGTAATCATGTTTAATCCTACTAATGACTGCACTGGCATCATCACCCTGCCAGTTCATTAGATTTTTCGGACTATGACACAAAAGTTTACAGCTGATATCCTCTGTCATTTTAACTTCATATGGTGTGTTAACAATTCTGTCACCTCTAAGTACTTCACCTAAAAATTAAGAGGAACAAAAGTGAAAAGTGATGTCTGATCATTTTTAGATAATTCCTTTCTAAGTGCCTTGGTGAACATACGATACATTAGCACATTTACTAAATCTAAATTATATATTTAATAAATAGTTTTATTGGAGTGGAAGAAAGAAAGGTAGATATAAATGCATCCCATGGCTGGGAATTGAACCACAGATCCATGCCTTTATAGGACATTGCTTAAACCTTTATGTTATATGATAATTACCCTTTCCCCTGTACAACTATTATTTCTACTTAAGTCTTTCAGCATTACATATTCCTTATTTCAGCATATTTCATTATATATTCGAGTTAACATCTTTTGTTTCACAAACACTACTGTCATTTCTTAAAAAAAAAAATTTATATATATATATTTTTTTAAATAGATCAGAAAAACTTTTAAAATTTTAGGTTTTGTTATATTTTGCCGTGTTCGCGTCAAAAAGTATTTTAATATTACAAAGTTTAATGTCCCCNTTCTAGAGCTCTTTGGACTCAACAGAGACAATTGTTGGACTCTTCGAACTGATTAATGTTAAATTTAATTATTATAATGCAGATTTCATTTTGATTTTTTCTTGTAAGAAAATAAGGCTCATCTAGTCTCCGGTTCGGTTAGAGGGGGTTAGATATACATATTATTTCAACCTCCTATCCTCACTGCATTTGAGATTGCAAATTTCCTGAAGAATTATACATTTAATTTGTTTTGTTGTGTCTGACAGCTGATCAACGTAAGTAAAAAGTCATTATGACTGTTGGGCCAAAAGCCTCAGTTAGATTACTACTATTGTAAATATAAGTGACAGCTTGTTTCCTATTTCAGCTTCAACCAATACTTACTTGATTCTGAAAGTGATAACTTGTAACCTTGTACTTAAGACATAACAAAGGTCAAGATCACTTAAATCTCATACAGAGTATAAACTATATCCCAAATATAGTGCAATAAAACTATTAAACATCTTATAGGTATTCCACAAAACTAATATCAGGTATTTACTACACTGACTAAATCTTGGAAGTTAAACTCCCTGCCAAAGAAAAACAAAACTTACCCAGATTCTCAGACTTGTAATGTATATTGGTCGGCGTACAAAACGGTAGAGAATAATATTCGTAAGGGAGTTGCGTTTTCGTACTCGTCATTTTTACAGCTTTCACTTCAACAGGTGAAAATTTCTTAAATTCGTATGGTGCGACACCAGGAACATAAAAACCATCAATAGGTGCCAAATGAACAACACAAATGAACAACAACAGACCCTCCATACTCGTCAAAAATCTGGAAATAACAATAGTTTAACATTAAATCACACGATAAGAGTGCTGGCTAAAACTACTATCAGTTGAACTTGGTTGCAATTGTCTAGATAAGTAGAAAACTTACTTCACTATCATACTAGACACGAACTTGTAGCAACTACTTACAATCTGCTTTCCATATAAAAACTTTGTAAAAACAGTTTAACAAAAGCAATACAACCACAATAACACTTTAAATTTCATAGCACTACAGCTTATTTTTTTTACTTCTTATTATACAAAAAAGAAATTATTATTCATAATTAAAACGTAAACATTTATCCACGATCAGCCACGATCCCTCTTCATCTGCTGTCACTTTTTTGCTTTTTGAACCCGACGGATTGTTGATAAAAAAAAAGTAAAATTAAATTAATCGGAAAAAATCTTTTAGAGGCATAAAAACGCTAAGATATATAATGATTATTTTTAATATGCATTAATATTTTATCTTAGGTATGTTTTAAATTTAAAAAACAAAAATTATTTAAATAAAATATTCATTTTTATTAAAATTTGTACAACCCTGCATGTCACCCCCTACCGCTAGAGATCCTACCGCTCCCACCTCCACCTCCACCTCATTTCTCATTTCTTGTAATCTTTTTTCTGGTTTTTGGGAGTTTCCTTTTATTATTTTAGATTTAAATTTTTAAATAATATTTTGTTTGTTTTTTATTATCGCAGAAGATTTTCGTTTATTAAAATTTAACTTAGTGCGTTGTATTCCACTAGATTTAAGTGTTAATGTCGTTAATGTGTTGTAAAATTGTTTAAATGAATTGTTGAGATTGCCTTTAGGTTATTATTTGAAGAAGTGATAACAAATTGAAGTGCCGGTGAATTTTTTCGTCATTTTTATTAATACATAAGATGGATAACGAAGGGAAGAAAGTTATTGTTTGTGATAATGGAACAGGTGTAAGTAGGGATTCTATTAAAGATTTTTTTTTTATAATTCTTATAAAATTTGATAGTGTAAATAGTTGGGTGGTCATGTGTGATCTCTATTCATTGTGGATTTAAGGCATAATTTCTTACCTACTTTTTTATGAAATACCTGTATTTAAGTGTTCCCTTACCCTGTTTAACCGAATTATAAAGTTTTATAGCCCTAAATAACTTCTAGCTTACTGTGTATGTTCCCTTAGTGAGTCATAACTTGTCTGTGACCAGTGTGGATATTTAATAGTTTATTATCTTCATGTTCTCTTTGCTTGATATTAAGCTTATGTACTTAACTGGCTAAACGAGCTTAATGTAATTTTTGCCCAAATACTCTATGAGTAACAATCTGGGTCTAGTATTTGGTAACTAGCACTAAATACTAAACATAAGTTAAATATTAGCATTTCTTATAACTAACCTGTCACATACAACCTTCCTTTGGTAAATTCGGATTGTACGTGACCTAACCTTGGAGGTTAGGTGATAAAATCCTGTATATTAAATTAAAAACCTTAATTTTGTGTACACTTGAATTTTTAATAGCCGCTACGCGGTGCTCCGCTCATTTTCTGAAGAAAAACAACCCTCCTGTATATAAACCAGGTAGAGGTCCAACTCGAAAAAAAATTTCTGGTTCACGAACAATCCGAATTAGCCCCTTCCTTTTCATATTTTTTATTATATCGCTATTCTTAGTTTGGAAGGGCAGATCACAGAAATTACTATTAAATACTGAGGTGGGAATGGAAAATATGTATGATGGCTAAGCTTCAGAATGCAGTTGCTGTGGAGGCAACCCCTCTGTTTTGACCAGATTATTCTTAGAAATCTAAATAGAAAAAAGATCATTCCCCTTTGTCTTTAAAGTTTGTTAAACTAAAGGCCGGGCCACACCTGACCGCACCTTGTCCGCACCGTGCCCGCTCCGTGTGACGGCCGTGTGTTGGACAACACTCGGTAAGGAATAAACCTAAGGAAATGTTAGGCATGGTCCACACCTCTCCGCACCGACATTTTATTTGTTTTGTTTACTTTTTGACATTTCCTTAGTTGTCCAACACACGGCCGTCATACGGTGCGGAAAGGTGTGGCCCGGCCTTAAGGAGTATTATAGCTTATATACACAAGAGTGACCATGTCTCTTTTTAACAATAGCTGTAAGAATAGGATAATATAGTAGTGTGTTGCGGACTTGGAAACCATATTCTAAAGCAGTTCCAATTTATGCTTTGGGGATCATGAGATACTTTGTATTAAGAGGGTAATCTTTGAACGTATAGGAATTATTATCTTGGCTATTCAGGAGGAGGCGATAAAGCCGAGAATGGCTTGGCATGATTTATACATTTGAAAGATATCTCTTTGTCAAAACAGTACATTCAAGTGAGGTGCCCACTTTTTTAAGCCCCCCCTCCCCAAAATTCTCTTATCTAGATTTACCAAAAATAATAAATCCTCTTTTTGTAGCTACTTTTAATTAATATACAGTAGAGTCTCGCTAATCCGGGTTTGACGGGACGGGACATAGTCCGGATTAAACGGAATCATTTTTAAAATATCTGTAAAACAAGTTTTAGTTGGATAAAACTATTAAAATCGATGTTTTTATCGTAAAAATTACTTCTACTAGTCTAAAAAAAAACAAAACAAAAAAAAAACACTATTTAACCTTCGAGCGCTCACGCCATTTGCACATACAAGAACACTCGCTTGGCGGCATTTACACCGCCATCCGTTTTTTAATATTTTGAATTGCTATTAAGGGATAAATTAATCAAAACTTAATTAAAACATTAAAAATATTTTTTAATAAATAAACTAACGACATTTATGGCATTAATTATTTTTATTTTATTTTTTTTTTATTAATATGAATTAAAAAGTTTAATGATTACTTACTCTTGATTATGTCTTCTTTGACACTGACTAGATAAGGTCATATATCTCCGGGTAAAAAGATAATACCGAAATGTTGTGTCAAAAATAAACAACTGAGGAATACCTAAAGGTCCGAATCCTAAAATTATTATTAACACATTTGATATGATAGCCATTATTTCAAAAAGGCGGTGTAAATGCCGCCCAAGCGAGTGCTTGAAGGTTAAAAAAGAGCGAATTGTTTTTCCCGGCAATTGGAAAGGCTTTGC
>KZ652390.1:12798-34152 GCA_001010745.2 Gerris buenoi | reverse complement strand
AGGCCCCCCCCCCCCCCCTCCTCTTCAATGTTATTCTTATGGTCACATGTTCCCCAGGAGTGGAAGGAGCACCTGTTGCATTGCTATGTCTTGCAAGGCGGACATTTGGACACATATTATGTATTGTGTAGAAAATTATATTGCAATAAACTATTTGTATGGAGACTTTACCTCTTGCTGTAAAATAGGGTACTATAAGTGCAGTCAAGTATTATAAATAAATACAATGTGTTTCATTTGAAAGATTATTTCAAAGTATTAATCAAATATTCATAACATTTTATATATAACCCTTTAATTTAACCCTTGCATTCCCATGGACAAGTTAACTTGCTTTCAGCATAAGTTGTGAGCTCCAGGTAAAACATTGCAATTGACTAATCTATATTATAAAATATAGATTAGTATACAAATTAATTTAATTTAACATTTATTCTGCGTTAAATCAAATTAAAAAAAAAAAAAAAAAAAAATTGAATCTTTGGGGGTATTTTAATACAAATATGAGGAGTCTTCAGTTAAAATGTTTTATCTTTTAATTTTCTTGGTTGTATTGTTGTTTTATACATTTTTGTTTATCGGTGGGTAATTTTTTATTATTATTTTTCTTTCTTTAATTGCATGTTTTTATTTTATTTTAATATCTCCTCCCCTATATTCTAATATTGGGGTAGAAATTAATTTCTTCAAATTATTAAGTAGATATGAGTTTTCCCAGCATTTTTGATAATTTTTTACTGGCGGAAAATAAATCTTTTGTTTCTTTTAGAGAAGGATAGCCTCTAGTTGAAAATGGATAATAAGCTTTTCTGTTAGAGAATAGTTCATTTCTTCCTTGTTTAGAGGTGGAAAAATATATTCCTGTTTTATTTTCCAAATGTGAAAATGATTGTTAGGTCACATTTTACTGATTGAAGCTCAGTGCATGAGACCTAGAATTGTATAATCTTCACCAGAAAAAAGAACTGTATGGTTTTACTGCTAGTTAATTTAAATGAAGATAGAGTAAATGTACTGTATATTTTACTGTTTAATTGAAAGCCTCTGCATCTACCATCATTAATTATATGAATAAAAAGGTAGAGGAATAGTTTTGCCTCACAAAATAGAGAAAATGTTATTTTTTTATAGAGATATATTGTAAAGTAAGTATCTTAGTGGATGAAGTAGTTAAAAATTAGTATATTTAAAAAGAAAAAAACCTACAGAAAAGTAGAAATTATAGACAAATCTGCCTTACTGGGAGATGCCTTCGATAGAAAAATCTGTCTTACTGGAAGATGCCTTTGTTTTGTTGCAGGCATGCAAAGACAAAGAAGTTCTTGTACCTGAGTAGAAATGTAATAGAATGGTAACAAAGGGTGTAATAGTTAATTAAACAATTTTGTGAAGCAGAGCAAGTATCAGATATTTATTAAGGTAACTAGTAAGTGATATGAGGTTATTATATTTGGGTAATATGGCTGAGCTTTTTGTTGAATGAAATTTCAACAAACAAAAATTTACTTTTTTTTTCAAAACAATATTAAGTTACAAGACTATCAATATTTTGCTATCAATAATATTGGCTATGTGAGAAAGGGGGAGGGGGGTTGAAGTAAAATTGGACCCTTAGGTGACAATTTGTTCTGCAGCATTCAAAATACATGTGCATGTGATAAATAAAAAAAAATCTGATTGTCTCTCTAATTCTTCATGAAGATCTTTGAACTCCCCTAGACATTTTTCTTTTCAAAAAATTGCACCTCGTCAAGTTTGGATTGTCCAAAAATAGTAGCTAGTCTGCATCCATTTTCACCCACCATTCACTGTCAACTGAGCAGCCTGAAGTGCACAGTCGACTGCAGTGGAAGACCACGTCTTATAGCCACTTGTTGTCTGTGGTCTAGCACGACCTTAGCCTTATTGCTTGAGGTCTGAACAACAATCAGATTGAGATCAAGCAATGTCACTAATACCCCAGGGAGAGGGACTCAAAGTATATTACCAGTATCTGTGATTTGATTACATATTTGGAAATAAAATAAGAAAACTATCTATTTATAAGGATCGAATCCTGAACTTAAATTTTCATAGAGTTCTTACAAAGACAAGTTAGTTGCTTCTGCTGTTTAGTGAAATGAGTTTGTCTTATTTAAGTCTTATAACTTTTTTTGTGTATGTTTTCTATTTGTTTTCTTTTGATAGTTTTTAATCTCAAAGCTGCTGCATCAGTGTCACTCTTTTTCTTACAAATCTTTTCTCTGGATTTTTTACCACCTAGTATATCTTTTAAGCGAAATTGTTCATAATATTTCTTCTGCCTTTTCATTTTTGTTTAAGCTCTTTTTCATGTTTACTATTATTAATAAATGGTTTTATTGATATCTTAATAAAAGTACCAACATCTTCATAAATCTTGAATGTCTAAAAGAAGAATCTCATATTTCATACAATGATTTTTCCTTGTTTAGTTAGTTAATTTTAATTCTTCAGCCAACACATTTATAACTTTATTATAAATTTCTTTAAATAAATTTTTTTGTTTTATTTAATTTTCTTATTTTTTAATGATATTGATCACTGTCTTTAGTAACTTACTGTTAGTATTGTCTTATTAGAGATTATTAATGTCTTCATTTTCTATGTACAATCTATTTCTTGAAAATATTGCCTCATTCTCAAATTTATTTTACCTATTTCTTGTCTATCAAGGACTCTTAACCATTTGTCATTATATTTTCTACTCCCTTCCAATACCATATTCCTTATTTCTCCATTTATTAAACCAAACATTTTTTATTTCTTCTACCCTCATTCCCTCTACCAAATAATTTTATACATAGTTTAATTTTTTTACAATATCAGTTCATCGAAGTTGATGAAGGCAAATGAACAGAATGAATTTAAGTTGGTACCGGTCTGCATTAAACATTTATTGTTATAGTTTTGCAATAAACTGATCTAAATCTAATATACATTTTACTCAGTTTAAATAGTTTTTATTTATTTTAATAATAATTTATATCATTATAATGATTATTTTTTCAAAGTAGCTCCTATTATTATTTATAGGTTTATTAGTCTTATTTAGTTTATATTACTGAATAATGTTATGTGTTTAACTTTTTTTTCAATTGATATTTTATAGGTTTATTAGTGTTTGTTTTTTAATTAATAAATTATTGTTTTAATATTTCTAAATAAATAAATGAGTAAAGTAGTCATTTAAATTATATATTTAGTATTAAAATACTCTAGTTGATCTTAATTTTTTTCCTACTTATTTTATTAATGTTTTCATGTTTTGTTTTGATTTTATTTTTTTGCACGTTTACTTTATTTTTGTAATTGTGTTATTGTTGATGCATGTTTTAGCTTTCCTGAATTTTAAGAAATATTGCAAAAGAATTGGACTAAATTTATAATGAATTGTAATTTCTATTGTTATTATTTTGTTTAGGACTTAATGGTGGGCGATGAAGCCAGCAAATTACGATCTATGCTTGAAGTCAATTATCCTATGGAGAATGGAATTGTTAGGTACTATGTTTTTTTTTTTTTTTTTTGGGTATTTTAGTCCCGTTCGACTGCTCATTGGGTCATTACAGGACGGGGGTTATCTGACCACTTTACTCATCTCCTCGATGAGATCATCAGTGTGAAACATGTCTGACCCCTCCGGGATTTGAACTCACGTCGGGGTTTCAGACCTTGGTTTCAGAGCCGAGGATGCTAACCACTTGGCCACGCCGGCCCCTAGGTACTAGGCATAGGTACTATGTTATTTCTGTGTTTTTTAGGCCCTAGGCCTAGGTACTATGTTATTTCTGTGTTTTTTTTTTTTTTTTTTAAATTAATTATTGTTTATGAAATTGTGTTAATATTCTTTAAGAAGAGATATTTGAAAAAATAAATGGAGGAAATTAGAAAATACAGTCGGAGCTCCCTATAATGAACTTCTGTACAGCAAAAATCTCTTTTAACTTATATTTTTTGTCCCCACAAATTTTCCTTTTTAATTTCTTTACCACATACAAATTTGATATAAATTATATTTTATGATAATATATTTTTTAAACATGTATAAATAGTTATATATATAAATATAATTTGTAGAGTGTTAATTTTTTTAAAAATAATCTACTTATTCAGATTTAGAGAGACTAATTGTGTATAGTAAAGTGATTCATGATTTTTTTTGTTTTTTTTCCTAGGAACTGGGAAGACATGTGCCATGTATGGGATTATACATTTGGACCAAGTAAAATGAACATAGATCCTAAAGAATGTAAAATCCTACTCACAGAGCCTCCAATGAATCCAACTAAGAACCGTGAAAAAATGATTGAGGTTACTAAAGTTTATTGTTATTATTATTTAAATGTTTGAATGAATAATTGATAGTAGTAATTTATCTAGTGTTTAATTTGAACATTTTGTAAGAAAAATTACTCATCTCCGATTTTACCTGTTTAGGTAATGTTTGAGAAATATGGCTTTAGTGGAGCCTACATCGCTATTCAAGCAGTTCTTACCCTCTACGCTCAAGGTTTACTCAGTGGTGTGGTCGTCGACTCAGGGGATGGAGTAACTCATATCTGTCCTGTGTATGAAGAGTACGCCCTGCCTCATTTAACTCGAAGGTTGGACATTGCTGGTAGAGATATTACTCGCTATCTAATTAAGGTATATAGCTACTCTCTGCTATTATTATTATTTGTTTTCTGTGATGTAGACATACCTTGACTGTGCACAGTTTACCACCTATGGATCCCAATTTCTGTTGGAGTTCATTCACGTTCAAAGCATAGCCTTATGCACCTCCATGTCCAATTGTTCATCTGCTATTGAATATCAGGGGTAACAGCTTCCAACCCTGTACTTGATAGGTTTGTTCCAACCACACCTCAAACTAGTTTCAAACTGTATGACGCATGTGCATTAGCAAAAAAAAAAAGTTCAAATGTGGTCCGATGCGCATGCGTCGTACAGTTCCAAACCAGTTTGAAGTGTGGTTGGAACAACCTAATATTTGTCTTGCTCATTGTTGATGGCTGATCCAACCTCAATAACCACCAATATCAGCTGAAGAAAATGTTACAATTCCTTTTGCATGTGGTTGATCTTAAAATGTCTTAACCCTGCAATATGTTTCCCTCCCAACTTATTGGTGCCTCTTCCTGCTACAACAGCCTTCGTCTATCTGTTGAGAGTGATGCTTTGCTAATATGCACAAAGTCGTTAAACTCACTTGCAAGCCACCAAATACTACTGCAAGGCGGAGTATTTTTGTTACTTTTTTGATAGTATTTTTAGGTTTTTTTTAGCAACCTGAGATACCAGTCGGCAAAGGTCCAACCAGGTGAAGCACAGTGTCGGGGACTTTCCAGCCATCGTGGATGCGATAAATAGCTTAAACACTTATTGTATAAATTGTATTTGTTTAATTACAGTTGTTGCTATTGAGAGGATATGCATTCAACCATTCTGCTGATTTTGAAACAGTTCGAATTATGAAGGAAAAACTATGTTACATTGGCTACAACATTGAAACTGAACAAAAACTTGCTCTTGAAACTACCGTACTTGTTGAGCCTTATACTGTGAGTGTATAATGTCACTTTTTTTTAGAATTACAGTGAAATTTGGTTATAATGATCTTCAAAGGATTTATTAAAACAGATCGTTATATCCTAACATCGTTGTATCCGATATATAAAATAAAAGATGAAAGTAATAATAATGTTAATGTGCAAATGCAAATCTGCAAGGTATTAAGAAATAGAATTTAAAAAAGACACATTATAAGTAAAAACTTACATTTTTTTAAAATAATCATTTAGCTAACAATTAGTCTTATTAACATATCAAATATATGAAAAGCGTAGCCTTTCATAAATAAAGTACCAATTGTTTTCGAAATTTAGCTGTAATTTCTTGATATGGCTAAAGCACAGACGTTGTGGTCAGAGGGACAAAAATAAATTATATAAAGCTGTTTGGTAAAGATATTAATAAAATAATCAGTGATGGCTGTTTACTTTTTATTAGAAAAATAAGATTTATTTACAAAATGTTCAATAGTTTTATAGGAGCTAAGATAAGAAGCAATCAAAATCGGTGTATGCGGAAGTTGATATTATATTTAAAATTATTAGTTCAAACTGTATATAAACTATATAAGGCAATAGGTCTGAACTAAAAGATACCAAAATAGTAAATAAGTCTTTCCTAGTTAAGATGAAAAACAAAATGGGCTGTTAAACCAGATAAAGTGATTCCATGAACTAAACACATTTAAATTTAAACAAAAAACAGTAAACTCCTATCAGAAACCATTCTTAGAAAAAGAAAGGGGGAAGTAGAGTTTTGTCTTGTCGGGCATTCAACAAAAGTTTTTTATATGAATTTTATGGGAAGTGAACTGTTGTTTTCGGCGGGCAATAAAGAACTTCATGGAAACGTGAAATAAAATTCCTTACATTGTTATAGACTAATGGCGTGACCATTTTTAATTCTAAAATGAGATTGCTTTACCCGAATTATCGTTATAACCATCATCGTTATATCCGAACTTAATCATTGCATGTTGTATAGAGTATAGGAAACCAACCATATGCATATTGATCGCAATCGTTAGACCCGGAATATCGCTGTATCCAGGTTCGTTATAAGCAAATTTCACTGTATTTAACTTTTATGGACTTTATTTCATTTTATTTATTGTAACATGGAATAACATTCTTATTATTTATTTTAATATTTTACTGAACAGCTCCCTGATGGCAGAGTGATTAAAGTCAGTGGTGAACGATTTGAAGCACCTGAAGCTCTTTTCCAGCCTCATTTAATCAATGTTGAAGGACAAGGTAATACACATATAACACTAAGTATAACTTAACATACTGATCTACTCTCTGTGTCTTGGACTTAAAACTACTTTGTCATTTATTGCTTTTATTTACTAAGCTTAAGTTTAATAACAATTAGGGTATTAATTAACTTCTGTTGTTATCTTGGTTTATTTGTTTGCTTTAGGCATAGCCGAGTTGGTGTTCAACACTATCCAGACTGCAGATATTGACATGAGGACAGAGCTTTACAAGCATATAGTTCTTTCTGGTGGTTCTACCATGTTCCCTGGTTTGCCTAGCCGCTTAGAGAGGGAAATCAAACAACTGTACCTTGAGCGAGTCCTTAAAAATGATATTGACAAGCTTTCAGTAAGTTAAACATAATCATAAGTGTAATCACTGCAATTTCAAATTTACAAGTTGGTGATTAAGCTATCTACCTGAATAGCTTGGACATAAATTAATTGTTTTATATTTTTGTCATAATACGGAGCAGTATGTAAAACCCTGATGTATCCATAATATCAAATGTAATTTTTTTCATGTAATCATTCTGCAAAATTATTTTGGTGAGATAGTAGCTGAAAAAATAAAACTTAAGGTGCGTTTACACCTGACATTTATTGCATGATATTTATGTCAAACAGAAATCTTAGAAGTCTGAGATTTATATTTCTACTCTCAGCTATAAGTGTCGACACTTATATATCAACAGATGTAAACACCGATTATTTGAAAATTCAAACTCCTCTTCGTACATTTATTGCAAATTTGAGCATTGCGAGAAGTGTCAGACATAAATCTCAAGTNCTTTCTATCCTATCTAGTTTGATGTTTAAAGAAACAAATAAATGAAAATTAGGACTGAAGAGTTAAAAATATGAAATAAAAAGACTTAGATTTCTTTGTTGAGAAATATTCAATAGTTGATTTGTATTTTGGTAAAAAATTGCTGACTTAAAGCATAAATAATTAGTTACTAGCATTTAGTTTAAGTGTGCTTCATATTTCAGTTACTTCAAATAATACAAATAATTGCAGAATATTTCTTTTAGAAAAAAAAATTATATGTACTCTTAATTAATCTAAATGTCCACCTAAAATTTGTATATTAATTTTAGTTTGCCTTCTTCATGTTTTTCCTGTCTTTGAACTGAAAATATAGATATATGGAATTTAACATATTTAAAGTACTAAAATATTATCTTTCTTGTTTCAATATTAAATTTGTGAAAATACTTTGAAAAAATAGGTTTGAATATGCCACAAAGAAAAAATGTATTTGTAAATGCCTTTTATATTTTGTATTTATTATTGTAAATGTTTATTAATTTATCTAAATAACAAATAAAATCTGATTATTCGCCATAGGGATTTCAACAATATTGACTTACCCGAATATAGAATTTATAATATGAATTCAACCATAGGGATATCTACTAAAGGGAAGCTACTATTAGAATTTCATACACTGGCAATCGACCAAAGAAAATAGGTTCTATAGTGTAAACTCCTTTCACCATAAATCTAAATCTAAGTGAGGGAAGATAGATTACAACATTTAATGTTACTAACACTAAGAAGTATAAAATATTATATATGTATATTATATTTTTTTTTAAATAAAAACGCGCTTTTTTAAACAATGCTCTCAAAAAGTAATATATTTTTTTTAAAAAATACAATAGCTAAATTACTACAAATGATCTCAGTGTATCTGTCACTAAAGATAAAAGTGCAAGGCGCCACCTAAAGTTTTTATTGGAATGAAGTTCCTTATGGCACGTTCTGGCGCCCAGGACTGAATCCGAAAAAACGTCCAAAATCACCTTCGATAATTTGAGTAAAAGATTATCGAGTTAGTTGAAATTGGTACACATGTTCATTTTACTAATGCCCAGGCTGACTTCGTTTAACAACGTTATCCGCCCAATCGTTCACGCGCAACGCTCGCGTAAACGTAAGCTTCAAATTTAAAATTCGAATTGTAGGATATGAAAAAATTCTTACTTCATCTATTTAATGAGACAAAATTTTTTTTTTAAACAATGGTTTTTAGTAAAACGAACGCCGACACCGCTATGAAGTGATAAAGATCGCTAAATTTATTAAAGCGCACCGTATCGTTTAAAACAGAGAAAATAACGTTTTTACAGATATCTTATGTTCATCATTCTAACGTAACGATTTAACTAAAATGTTGCAGTGGTATATTACACTCTAGTAATAATTCGCATACACTTGATGCTATTTTTAATTTATTTTTTTTTTATGTTTGTTTTTGGATTATAACTTTATCCTTTTTTTTTATTTTTCTATCTCTCTTTCTCTCTCATTATTATTAATTTGTTTGAAAGAAATCACCGTTGGAGCAAACATAATTAAAAATGTATGTGTACTTTAAATGATTTAAGTTTATTTTAAAAATAATTATTACTAAAGAGTACTGAGTAACAAAAAAAACAGCTGTAAATAAATTAATGTTGCAAAAATGAAATGATCAAACTTCCACTGGCTTGGAAATAAATACTAGATTTATTTATTTATTTATTTAAACTACAGGAATGAAGTTAAGAAAAGAAAAATAAAATGAATATTCTGAGTCCTATCTTTCTATCCTATCTAGTTTGATGTTTAAAGAAACAAATAAATGAAAATTAGGACTGAAGAGTTAAAAATATGAAATAAAAAGACTTAGATTTCTTTGTTGAGAAATATTCAATAGTTGATTTGTATTTTGGTAAAAAATTGCTGACTTAAAGCATAAATAATTAGTTACTAGCATTTAGTTTAAGTGTGCTTCATATTTCAGTTACTTCAAATAATACAAATAATTGCAGAATATTTCTTTTAGAAAAAAAAATTATATGTACTCTTAATTAATCTAAATGTCCACCTAAAATTTGTATATTAATTTTAGTTTGCCTTCTTCATGTTTTTCCTGTCTTTGAACTGAAAATATAGATATATGGAATTTAACATATTTAAAGTACTAAAATATTATCTTTCTTGTTTCAATATTAAATTTGTGAAAATACTTTGAAAAAATAGGTTTGAATATGCCACAAAGAAAAAATGTATTTGTAAATGCCTTTTATATTTTGTATTTATTATTGTAAATGTTTATTAATTTATCTAAATAACAAATAAAATCTGATTATTCGCCATAGGGATTTCAACAATATTGACTTACCCGAATATAGAATTTATAATATGAATTCAACCATAGGGATATCTACTAAAGGGAAGCTACTATTAGAATTTCATACACTGGCAATCGACCAAAGAAAATAGGTTCTATAGTGTAAACTCCTTTCACCATAAATCTAAATCTAAGTGAGGGAAGATAGATTACAACATTTAATGTTACTAACACTAAGAAGTATAAAATATTATATATGTATATTATATTTTTTTTTAAATAAAAACGCGCTTTTTTAAACAATGCTCTCAAAAAGTAATATATTTTTTTTAAAAAATACAATAGCTAAATTACTACAAATGATCTCAGTGTATCTGTCACTAAAGATAAAAGTGCAAGGCGCCACCTAAAGTTTTTATTGGAATGAAGTTCCTTATGGCACGTTCTGGCGCCCAGGACTGAATCCGAAAAAACGTCCAAAATCACCTTCGATAATTTGAGTAAAAGATTATCGAGTTAGTTGAAATTGGTACACATGTTCATTTTACTAATGCCCAGGCTGACTTCGTTTAACAACGTTATCCGCCCAATCGTTCACGCGCAACGCTCGCGTAAACGTAAGCTTCAAATTTAAAATTCGAATTGTAGGATATGAAAAAATTCTTACTTCATCTATTTAATGAGACAAAATTTTTTTTTTAAACAATGGTTTTTAGTAAAACGAACGCCGACACCGCTATGAAGTGATAAAGATCGCTAAATTTATTAAAGCGCACCGTATCGTTTAAAACAGAGAAAATAACGTTTTTACAGATATCTTATGTTCATCATTCTAACGTAACGATTTAACTAAAATGTTGCAGTGGTATATTACACTCTAGTAATAATTCGCATACACTTGGATATCTTGACAGAGAAACACTCAATTAATTATATTTAAAATAGATTGACAATTGACAATACAAGTAATATTATTACTTGCTAATATTATTTACCAACATAAAACTTCATATACATCACCTATAGTGCAATTGAAACATGCATGTAAAATTACAAGCAGAAGTTTTTGTATGTTGGTGATTTATATTTTTTATTATAATATTTAATTGGAGAGATATGCCGGCGGAGTCTGAGGGGTCAGTTCTATTTCGTCTGTACAACCATCTGCTTTAACTATAAATTCATCATTAACTATTTGCTCGATATTACAATACATTAATTATTGAAAAACGCTCGCTTGAAAAATAATAAATAGCTTTTCTTTTAATTTAGCCTTAACTCCGCTAGTACAAATAGTAAGTTACTTTTAATTTTGTCTCTTTTCTAACTTTGCCATGTATAAGTATTTAGTATCGTATACTTATTTTGGAACTCTGATTTTATAATTTATATTTAATAAAAAGCGTAAGGAACTTCATTCCTACCTGGTGTCATGTGACACCACACTTGTTTTTTTAATTTGTTGATGGCACCCCACACTTGGATCTTAAGATTAATATGCATATACTGTGATCGTTAGTAGTATTGTGGCTGTTTAAAATTATTTCCCTCTTTTCAGTGCATGGTTTTTAGTCATATTTGAGCATGTTTTCTATCTATATTATTAAAAAAGTTTTTTAAACAAACAGATGTGTCAAACTGTAAAATGTCATTGTCAAATTGTGCGAAGGTTTAAGGCAGCAGCCGCTTTTCGATGAAAGAAGCGAGAAGGGGGGCAGAGCCCTTTAGTTATTTTTTTTTTTTAAAAAAGAAATAAATAAATAAACATACTTTGTTAAATACAAAGGTTCTGTTGATCAAATATATCTATGTCGGAAGTGATTGATTCTCGGGTGGTAACAATATCAGTTTTTACTTTATTGATGAATTTATCTGTAAATATGTACTAATATACTATTCTAAAAATACTTTTTTCTTATTCTTTATTGCTCAAAGAAATTTATAATTCTGTATTTTGTTGCATTTATTTATTTATTTTTTATTTTTTTTTCTTATTCAAATTGTATAAAAAAATATCCAAAATTACAAATACAATGTCATAAAATTAAAAAAAGTAAAGTTTACTAAAAATTAAAACAAGATCTAATAAAAAGAAATTATTTTTATTTATTTAATTTTACCATCAAAATTTAATTAAAATCCAAAAAAATGTTCCCTCTTCTAGTATTTATATATCAGTCGTTATAATGTGTATAATTGTAATATTTATTGTTATATTTTTTAATGACTGATTTATTTATTAAATAAATATTTTTTTATTTTTTTTATTTTTTACTTTCATTAACATTTTATTAACGGCATTTAAGGACTTTTTTATATTATTTTTAAATTATTATAATCTATTTATTATTATGTTTTTTATTTGTTAAAAATGTATATTTCTTTGTAATAAAATATTATCAATGTAAATTTAAGTTTTTTTAAATAAGTAAATAATAATTCCAACAGTTCTATATTTCCAAATTTTATAGTTAGGCATTTGATGGACCAAAAAATCTTGAATCTGAATCTTATGGGTTTACCTGGAATAAATATTTTACATGAATGATGAGCATAGTAAGGGGCCATTTGATAGATTCACAAGTCGACTCGATAATACTGAATTTCATAAATTGTTTTTGAGGTTTTGTTTTGACTTACACAAATGAGGAAAGGAGCCAGCATGGCTGTGTGGCTTAGGTTACTTGTCACAGCTGGTTGGCCATCAATGAATTGAGAGGGAAAAACCTCAAGTAAACCTACAAAGGGATCCCAGGGTATCGACAAAGAGATCCTAGAGTACCTACAAAGGCACCAGCGCCGACACCAAGGGGCTCGACTTATTTGAATAATTTTTGTGTGTAAATGAACAATTTATCCTTAATTGGCAGAGACTATCTAATACAGATTAGGTAGTTGTTACATTGTCTTTTTTATTTTATTGATTACTAGTCTTCTCTCCGCTTGGGGATCATGCTATATGATTCCTATTATCATGTAGGCCTAGCAATTAAATGAAATGCCTAAATAGTTTTTCAGGACTATACTATAATATACATCATTCATTCGTACTAATTGGTAGTATGGAGTCTATCTATATATTTAAAAAATGGCCAATAGAAACTAAGTAATATAGTAATAAATAACAAAAAGAGATGCATGTAATAATTAATAAAATAAACGTAGTCAAAAATCCAAATAAAATAATAAATACTCGATTTAAAGAGCATCAGTGTGAGGTTCAAGATCCCCAATTAAAAATTAAATTGGTCGACAATTGCGGTTTAAAATTGATCATCTTGAATCAACTTTATGTCTTACTTTGTACAGTGCAGTTTTTCTGGTAGTATTTCATTATTACATAGTATGTTGTTGTTGATATCCGAAGGTAGTATGGTTGATAAGAGGAAGAAAATGGTGGCAGCTGTGGGCAGTTTGACTACGAGCGTAATCGTAATCATTTCTTGAAAGGTTTAAAGAAGAATGTTTGCACCATCACCTTTGTATGCCCTATATTTACTCTCTCATTACATATTGCTTATGGAGAGTATTTTGATGGCACAAATATTCAATTTTGATAATTTACTCTTTTTCATCAAGCCAAAAAAAGTGGTAGAGCCTAAAACACTCGGCCAATTTCAATAAAATTCAGCATACATTATTCAGAATGAAATTCTAATCTAAAGTGTAGTCCATTATAATACAAAGTGAACAATAGAAGTGGTTTTACCGAGAAAAATCTAGTTTCTGAGATATTAACCCTTTCGAGACTACGCCCACATATATGTGGGTGACCAGGGTGGCCTCTCCAGGCCTATGCCCTCATATATGTGGGTGACCAGAGTGGCCTCTCCAGGCCTATGCCCTCATATATGTGGGTGACCAGAGTGGCCTCTCCAGGCCTATGCCCCCATATATGTGGGTTGCATTTATTTTTATTTCTAGGTCTCTCTACGAGTTTCTATTGACAAAATTATACTTACAGCGCTATCTTTTGTTAGAATAATGTATTAAGAAGGTTTTTAAAAAAATCCGGTAGGTTTCAGGCAAATATTCTCTGATATATTGAATGACATATATAAAAAGTTGAAAAAATTATTCATTTTTTTTGAACAGCTGTATCTTATTTATTTCAGCGTAAATATTGCATTCTAGTGCTATTTTATGGTTCTACAGTTTACTAAAAGTAATTCCCTTTTTATCTAATAGATGTCAGACGAGTCTCTATTTTTGTATTGATAGACATACATAGCCATGTTTATAGCTATATATGTATAGCTATAGCATCTCTTGACTATCTCCTCCCTTCTCCCCTTTTCGTTCCTAGAACTTTATTGTAAAATAACCAACCTTTTGAAGACATTATTTTTACAAACATGATTTATTATGTTATTTTTGTTTTCTTCTAGCTTTTATACTGTTTACACCTCTTTTATAATTCGTATACCGCCTTTTTTTATACCGACTTGGGACACGAACTGTTTTATCGGAATAATTAGCTTATGGACTATTTTATTTTCCGTTTTTTTCTCCTTTTCTTCTTTTTTTCAACTTATAAAACATTATATGAAATATGTATTAATAAATATATATATCAATATTTATATAACGAAAGAAAAAAAGAAATGATAGTATAATAAGATTGAAGCCGTCGGCAAAATTGATGTAAAAAGTTTTTCGTTGCGTATGTTATGTATGTATCGTTACAGAATAAAATGTAGAAGATACTATTACGTAATTTATGATAAAATACATGGCATACGAATAAATAAAAATATATAAAAGATATATATATAATTACGTTAAAAAATTAGTATAAAAGTATAAAAACATTGAAGCCGTCGGCAAAATTAATGTTAGGATTTTTTTTTGAACACATAAAATGCGCTACTTACAGAATAAAATGTATTGCCTACTTTATAATATAATAAATGGAATAAGAATAAATAAATATATATAATTACGTAAAAAAGAATATGAAATAATAAAAAGATTGAAGCCGTCGGCAAAATTGAAGTAAGGATTTTTTTGTTGCGTATGTTATATATGTCTTTTGTTACAGCAAAAAATATAATAATTATAAAGAAAATTAATAAAGCACTTTTCTAAATTAAATGTATGCAATATAAAATAGGTTTCTTTTCTTTTTTTTCTTAAGTAAATACAAAAAATTATATATGTCACTCAATAAATTAAAGATATCTTCATTTTTTTTTATGAAAAAAATATACAAAAGAAAGGTACAAGTATGTAGATTTCAAAACAGTTATTCGTTTTGGTGTCAATTGATTACGAGAGGAGAAATAATATAAATATTGGTGAAGGGTTGAAGGTTGGGGAAGAAGAAAAAGGAGTGAAAATAACCCCGTCTGGGGTAGGCACCATGCTAGAAACTCGTCCGTCCACCCAAGCATCCTCACCAACTATAACTCCGTACTGAAAGGGTTAAAAAATCTAATTTTGCTGTAAATCTAAAACAAGATGTAAACCTTCACTTATTGAGCTCTTTTTAAATATGTTAATAAATTAATTAAATTAGATACTGTAGCATTAAAATTCAGTATTACTATGCAAAATTCTCAAGTCATTACTACGCAAAATGAAAAAAAAAAATTGTTTGAAATCATTAGATCTATTTTTCATGTTGTTCTTAGTGTAATGTCCATAATTGGGCTTCTATTAACATGGACTTTGGTGATACAATTAAATTTTAATTAGTCCTGTCCTTCGCTATATATAAATAAATGTATGCCGAAATTAAAGAATAAAAAGGAGTGTAAAATAAATTGAGCAAAACCCAAATTATAAATAGATTAGTCCATGTGTGTTGACAATGGGAGATAGGATCACCATACTACACACACTAATGCACAAAGGGGGCCTGCGGATTTCCCTAATCCGTGTTGTTCAAAAACTTCCACTCATGTGTGCCTGTCAAATTCTTCAAGTGGTCGCTAAAAATATAAACTCATACAGCTACACCAGCTTGTATAATATTTTAATTGACAGCTAGAAAAAAATCAAATGTCAAATACTGTCATATTTAAACTGTCATTTATCATTGCAGAAGATTAATTACCTAATTACATGATACTTATGTGGACACTTTTAAAGGTCCTAATACTTAATGTTAGTCCTTGAATGACTGTCAGTTACACTGCATCTGTTGCCACTTGCAGACACTTTGGCTGTTTTTGGAGACTTCTTTTCAGGTGAGAGAGTATTTAATTTATTTTAATGAGTTTTTAATATTTTGATTAGATGTAAGAAAAGGCAGTTTAAATCCAGATAACATATTTTTCGAAATAATCATTTAAAACTCAAAATATAGCTGAATTCAATTGCATTTATGAGTTTTATATTATGGCCCTTCCACAAAATATCATTTGGTGAAACACTTTTAGAAAGTGTCCCATGTTCTTTAGTTCAGCCAAAGTTTTTATTATTTCATGTTTTAGATCTTTGTTTAGACAAGTGTTTTTAATGACTTGGCATTTTTTGGCTTTTGAAGGGACAGACATGCTTTATAGATGGAGGGAATATATTTTAGTGGTGAAATATAAAATATTATAATTATAGAATGTATTTCAAGTTTGCCAAGATGTGAAATGGTTAAATTTTTTTTATGATAGGTTTTATTACCTAATTATTATCTTCAATAGTAAACATAATTTTTTGAAATTGTTTATATTCTTTACCTTCAATAGAATTTTACAGCATTAACTGGATGTTTTTCTATAATCTTTGAGGTGAGTTGAATTTAGATTTTATTTAATTATTGAGTAATTTTATATTATTTCAGATGGAAGGCTAGTATTTACAAGCTAATATGGCCCAATATGTTGCTGTTTTTAATGTTCTATACTTGTTTAAGTTTAACTTACAGATTTGCTTTGAATCCTTCTCAAAGAAAGTAAGTTTTTTTGTTTTTTTTTTAACATAATCTAATAAAATTGGTGTCAAGGTCACTAAGCATAATGTTAACGCTAATGCTAATGCTGCTATTTGTTGAGATATGGTATTTTTTATTTTGTGACAAGAATACAAAAGACTACCTTGATCATGTTGAAGCTTTTATGTATAAGACTCTATCAGGTAGAAAATGTGCCTACTCAAAAGTAGAAAGTACAGACACATTGTAAAGCCTACACACAAATAAAGTATGCAAAAATTGCAGTTTCCCATAAAATCATGAAGAAATCCCACTTTTTTTTATTTTGGTATTAGTCCCGATCAACTGCCAGGGTTATTACAGGACAGGGGTTATCCGGCCACTTTACTCATCTACTCGATGAGATCATCAGTGTGAAACATGTCTCACCTCTAGGGTTTAGACAAATTCCACATTTTACTCCTGTGAATAGTAGCCAGTTTTAAAAATAAGTTTCTATAACCCTGCAGTGCACGGTTGAAAAAAAAAAATCACACCAGTACATGGGTTGGGTCTGTCAGACCCAATACTTAAAAAAAATTGGTAACTTCAGATTGTATGTGCCCTTTGAGGTTAGGTGATTGTTACTGTCTTCTATCTTGTAACTTGAATAATTTGAACTTGAATAAGTCGTTTTTGTCTTTTTTATATAATTTCGTATATTTTTCTTAAAACAGTCAACAAAACGCTCTGACACTCTCTCGACATGTCACATTTTATTTTAATAACAATAATAAACAAACCCAGATTTAATCACATTCTCCCGCGCCTTTAGTGAAAAAACATCAAATGGTCAATTGTATTAGTGTGACAAATGTGTCATAATATGACATTATATTTTTAGTGAATATTGAAATAATCATTAAGTTGTGTTAAATTAGTTTATCTGTTAATAAAAAGTTTATAAAAACCTAATACCGAGTTTCTCAAGTGGTGCCAAAACCCGAATAATAAAACCTAAGAAAAGAAAAGAAGATGGCAAACTGCATGAACGATTTATTTCTATCAACAGATGAAAATGTTCTAAACAGATTAACTAAAGAAGAAATGTCAAAAGAAAATTACGAATTCATAAAAGAAAAATTAAAAAGAAAATACGGCGACAAAAAGAAAATTATAAACAATCACATCGACTTTATTGAGAGACTGACAGCTATAATAGGTGCTAGCATTGTTGAACAAAATAAACTTTATATCAAAATTCAATCTCGAGTAGACAGTTTAAAATCTTTAGGAGGACAATTTGACGCATACGGACATATACTTAACAAGAAAATTTTAAGACTTTTTCCTGAGGAACTAGGTATTAGATGGTTAGAGTTTGTGGAAGATAGAGAAATTGATGAGAGTAATCTCTTAGAACTAATGAACTTTATGGACAAATATTTTGAAAAGAGATTGAAAATAGATGAACTAAAAATTGAAAAAACGGTCGAACCAGAAAATCAGATAAGATCTACAATCGAAGCATTGAATATAAGAACTAAAGAAAAAAAATCACCAACCTTTGTAAAGTATGACAAAATCAGAAAAATATGTGCATTTTGTGAAGAGAGAGACTCACATTGGGCTCAAGACTGTAAAAAATACCCCTCTGTTGAAAAAAGAAAACAATGTCTTATAAACAAACGCAAATGTTTTATATGCTTATTTAGTAGCGATCACCTAGCTAGAAACTGCCCTAAATTGAAGAATTTACATTGTTTCCAATGTAAGGAAAACCATAAACACAACACAGCCCTCTGCGAAAAAGATGAATGGAAACATAAGGATGTGACCAACAACCACGTAGGACTGAAGTGGAAGGGATCAAGACTGCAGACAATCAAAGTATGGGTTGTCGGGCAAAATGGGAAAAAACGCTTAACAAGATGCTTACTAGATACAGGAAGTGAAGTGAGCTTCGTAAACGAAAATATGGCTGCAGAGTTAGACATGAAAATAACAGAAGAAGAAATATGTAACGTAAAATCATTTGAAAGCAAAAGTAGTAGAAAGAAAAGAAATATCAGAGAATTCAAACTAGTAAGTATGTATAACAACATGTCCATTAACATCCAAGCTCTCGAATCAAATAATGAATACAAAGAATATGAATCGGTTCCTTATGAAATAAAGAAAATGTTTCCAAAAATTAAATTTGCTGACGAACAAACTGAAAATTGTGACACAAAAATAGAAATTTTGATTGGTATGAACTATTACTGGAAAATTATTCAAGACAAAACATTAAGATTAAATGAAGGATTGGTTTTATCAAAATCTATTTTCGGATGGGTCTTAAGTGGAGAAAAAAGTGTCGCTAAAATAAAAAATTGCAGTAACAACCACATTGATTTTAAAAATTCTGAGGTAGAAAAAGATATAAAACAATTTTGGGATTTGGAAAAAATAGGAATTACAGAAAATCAAGAAAATAAAAATACGATTAACAAAGAGATAAATAAAAACTTCGAAAAGACATTCGTGATAAAGGATGGGAGAGGAGTTGTAAGTATTCCTTGGAAAGAAAAACACACGCTGTTAAACGATAATTATGAAGTAGCAGAGAAGAGATTCAATTCCTTAGAAAAAAGGTTTCAAAAAGACGAGGAATACAAGAAGAAATATACAGCTGCTATGCAAAATCATTTAGAAGATCACACAGAAGAAGTAAAGAATATGGCAAGTACATCTGAAAAAATATTCTTCCTACCTCATCAAGGAATTTTAAAGGACGACAGAGAGACAACAAAGGTGAGAAATGTCTTTGATGAGTCATCACACGAAAAAGGTTTCATATCGGTTATTGAAGCTATTGAACCTGGACCAAATTTAAACCCAGAAACTACAGGCGTCTTACTACGGTACAGACTAAACAAATACGTGCTGTGTGGAGATGGAAAACAAGCATTTTTGCAACTTATTTTAAATGAAGATGACAGAGACGCAAGGTTTATTTGGTACAACATCGAAAATACAGAATCTGGATTTGTAACAGGAAGTAATAAAGTTATTTACAGGTTCAAGAGACTACCCTTTGGTTTAACCTGTTCTCCGTATCTACTAGCAGCAGCATTAAGAGAAACTGCAAGAAGATATGAAAACGTCTATCCAAAAATATCAAAACTAATTGACAAAAACACTTACATAGACGATTTTGCAAGTGGAGATAATACAGAAGAGGGAGTTGTTCGAAGTTATAAGGAAATGACGTCAGTTACGAATAAAATTAAAATTAAAATGCAAAAATGGCACACGAACAGCGAAAAATTAAAATTACTGTTAAAGGACTGTCCGGAAAAAGAAGAATTAAAATTTTTAGGGCTAAAATGGAATGTCAGTAGTGACAGTTTCATTTTGTTATCCGAAAATTCAAGAGATCTTACAACAGTTACCACAAAAAAACAGATTCTAACACACGTTGCAAAATTATATGACCCTTTAGGCCTCATATAACAGTAACAGTAACAGGAAAAATATTATTTCAAGAAACTTGGATTAAAGGGTTCGATTGGGACGACATATTACCACCAGAGATAGCAAAAAGATGGTATGATTGGAGAAAAGACATCGAGAACATTTATTTGAAAGGACTCTGGGATAGTATAGAAAATTCAAAATTATAAGTATTTCTGGCCCAAGAAGGAATAATATGGAAATTTATAGTGGAAAGAGCAGTGTGGTGGGGAGGCTGGTGGGAGAGGATGGTGCAGACAACGAAAAGATGTTTGAGAGCCATCGTTATGAGAACATCTTTACTAAACGAAGAAGAATTAACGACCATACTGAGTAACATAGAGGCGGCAATAAACAGCAGACCCTTGACCTATGATGAAGAAGACCCAACGGAAGATTCGCCCCTCACTCCACAACTCTTTTTGTCTGGACAGAAAATAAACTCATTACCACCTGAACAACGCAACCTAACTGGAAAAGAACTAGTCAAACTATTTAAAAAGAGAGAAGAAATTAGCAGCCAATTCTGGAAAAGTTGGTACAAGGAATATTTATTATACAAACTAGTACCACTAGAACTAGTCCCACTAGAACTATGAAAGGCTGGGACCAAGCCTGTGTCGGCGGGGAGTGTGACAGATGTGTCATAATATGACATTCTATTTTTTGTGAATATTGAAATAATCATTAAGTTGTGTTAAATTAGTTTATCTGTTAATAAAAAGTTTATAAAAACCTAATACCGAGTTTCTCAAGTGGTGCCGAAACCCGAATAATAAAACCTAAGAAAAGAAAAGAAGATGGCAAACTGCATGAACGATTTATTTCTATCAACAGATGAAAATGTTCTAAACAGATTAACGAAAGAAGAAATAGTCGCGGAAATAAAGAAAAGAGGTTTAGACATTAAGGACTCGACCAACAAAAAAGACATTTTGGTGCAACTGCAACAACTTAACATACAAGAATCGACACAGAAGAGCCGGGAAATTAAAGAAGACCAAAGGCAAGTACAATTTTTGAATAAC
>KZ652390.1:0-12644 GCA_001010745.2 Gerris buenoi | reverse complement strand
TCTCTTGTCCTTGATGAAACAATTTTATGTGCCAATTTTGAATGAGTAATTTTGTCAGTCTGTGTTTTGAGTCGAGTATAGTAGGTAATATGATTTCAGAATCTAAATCCGGGCTTCTTCTCAGTCTGCTGTTAATTTTTATAAGGTCTTCATCAAGAATGGGACTTAAGGAGTAAAGTCTGCTTTTTCTAGAGATGTGTTTCTTGTCCAATAACTGTTGATATTCATCTGGGAATGATTCTTTTTGAGCAACTTTCAAGCATTCTAATTCTGCTTTAATCAGTTCCTCTGTCGTCAAGTAGTCGGTTGTTATTTTTGATGTCTTTGCTTGAGTGTTCTTGATGAATCTCAACACCCAGGCCATTGTACCAAGTATTTTTCGATATCTGGAAAATCTATTAAATTCAAAAAAGTGGGCCGCTTCTCTTACTACTAGGACAGCTCGTGATTTTACATCATTATCGTATAAGTGCTCATTAGAAGGTTCACCGCTAAATTTTGGCCACTCACTTTCATTCAGCTTTAGAAACTCTGGACCACTGAACCATCGATTGTGTTCACTAAATGGTTTACAGTTGCCACGTGTAGCTTCGTCCGCCACGTTTTCATGCGTTGGTAACCATCGCCAATCTTGTTTATGGGTTATTTTTTGAATTTCGTCGATTCTTCGAGCTACGTACTCTTTAAATTTTGTCTTGTCCGAGTTGATTCTATACCATGTAATAGTTGAGTCGGTCCAGTAAACTGTTTTATTAATATGTATTGAATGTCCATCAGTAATAATTTTGCTTATCTTGGCTCCTAAAACGGCCGCTTGTAACTCTAGTCTCGGTACTGTCATTGGCCTAACGGGTGCCACCTGTGATTTGGCAAATACAAAATTCGTTTCCACTTGTCCTTCTGTGTCAACCAGTCGAAAATACGCAACAGCCGCATACCCTCGGTTGCTTGCATTGCAGAACACATGCAACTGGATGTCTTCAATTGCACTCAAATTTTTAGTGTATCCTCGCGGTACTGTTAACTCCTTAATTTTGTGTAAATCGTCAGTCAGTCTTCGCCACTGGAGTGTTAGGTCATCAGATATATGGTCATCCCAGCTGGTCTTCGCTTTCCAAATTTCTTGCATAATCATTCTCCCCTCCATGGTGACCGGTGATAAAAAACCTAGGGGGTCGAATACAGACATAATAATGGTCAATGCTTGTCGCTTAGTTGGATTTAAGGTACTTTGGATAAGGTGTTGTTTATCCTTCAAAATGGCAGATTGGAAGATAAAAATATCTTTTTTGCAGTCCCATGTAAGGCCAAGAACTTTCCCAATTCCAGGGTCCGGTTGAAGGTCTTTTCCAATCATGTTNATTTTGGCCACTCACTTTCATTCAGCTTTAGAAACTCTGGACCACTGAACCATCGATTGTGTTCACTAAATGGTTTACAGTTGCCACGTGTAGCTTCGTCCGCCACGTTTTCATGCGTTGGTAACCATCGCCAATCTTCTTTATGGGTTATTTTTTGAATTTCGTCGATTCTTCGAGCTACGTACTCTTTAAATTTTGTCTTGTCCGAGTTGATTCTATACCATGTAATAGTTGAGTCGGTCCAGTAAACTGTTTTATTAATATGTATTGAATGTCCATCAGTAATAATTTTGCTTATCTTGGCTCCTAAAACGGCCGCTTGTAACTCTAGTCTCGGTACTGTCATTGGCCTAACGGGTGCCACCTGTGATTTGGCAAATACAAAATTCGTTTCCACTTGTCCTTCTGTGTCAACCAGTCGAAAATACGCAACAGCCGCATACCCTCGGTTGCTTGCATTGCAGAACACATGCAACTGGATGTCTTCAATTGCACTCAAATTTTTAGTGTATCCTCGCGGTACTGTTAACTCCTTAATTTTGTGTAAATCGTCAGTCAGTCTTCGCCACTGGAGTGTTAGGTCATCAGATATATGGTCATCCCAGCTGGTCTTCGCTTTCCAAATTTCTTGCATAATCATTCTCCCCTCCATGGTGACCGGTGATAAAAAACCTAGGGGGTCGAATACAGACATAATAATGGTCAATGCTTGTCGCTTAGTTGGATTTAAGGTACTTTGGATAAGGTGTTGTTTATCCTTCAAAATGGCAGATTGGAAGATAAAAATATCTTTTTTGCAGTCCCATGTAAGGCCAAGAACTTTCCCAATTCCAGGGTCCGGTTGAAGGTCTTTTCCAATCATGTTCTTAGCTCGCTTATCTTCCGGAATTTGATCTAAAAATTCTGAGGAGTTACTCATAAAGTTCCTGATGTTAAATCCACCGGCTTCAAAAATCTTTATTACCTCACTAGCTATCGCGATTGCTTCTTGCACAGTTTCTTTCGATTCTAAATAATCGTCCATGTAGCATTTATTTTTTATCGCTTCTGCTGCTTCAGGGTAAATATGTTGAAACATGTCAGCATTCTTTCTCGTAACGTGCATTGCAAGAGTAGGAGAGCATACAGCGCCAAAAATCATGACAACCATCATCTTTTCTTTAGCCGGTTTGTTCCTCTCCTCCCCCCGCCACAAAAATCTTTGAGCCCATTGATCTTCTTTTCGTACACTGACTTGGAGAAACATTTCTTGGATGTCAGCGACGATTGCTACTTTATGCTGACGAAATTTAAACAGCAGTGAGATGAGGTTGTTAAATAAATCCGGTCCTATTAAGAGATTGTCGTTCAAGCTTTGTCCGTTAGATTTAGCTGCGGCATCGAAAACAAATCTAAATTTGTCTGGTTTCCTTGAATTTGTTACGGGGAAGTGCGGTAAATACCATGTATTGTCACGTTCTTCGTTCACCTCAGCTTCCGTTAACTCTCTAGAGTATCCTTTTTTAATATACCCCTCTACTTATTCGCAATATTGTTCACAAAGCTGTTCATCCCTATCCATCTTGGTTTCAACATATTTAGCCGTTTCATCGCCATTCTCCTACTCTCTGGTAGTTTCGGGTTGTCTTGTTTCCAAAGAAGACCTACTTCCCAATGTTTACTGTCAGTTTGTTTACAGGTTTTTTCCATTATGTCTCTCGCTCGTAAATCGTCCTTTGATATAATTTTGTGATCAATTTCTTGTTCAGGAAAATCAAAATTAAACATTTTTTTTCATCAGCATATTAATTTCATCCTCTACTTGATTTTCATATAAGTGCAAACTGAAGTCGTTATCAACTCTACCATTGTATCTGTTCAGTCTTGTCGGTCCATGCACAACCCAACCGAGTTTTGTTCTTGAAGCTATAGGTACATTCTTTGGTCCTTGAATTACCTTTCGAGCGATAGTCAGATCGATATTATTTTGTCCTATCAGTATTCGAGGCCTTGCATCTGGTATGTTTTTAAATGGTACGTCCCGTAGATGGTTCCAAATTGATTTTAAATTTTTCGTATTTATAGTCTGTGTTGGTAATTTTAAATTCGAAATAGTTCTGGCGTTATGAAGAGTAAAGATCTCTTCTGAGTCCCCTTTAATTTTGATGTCTAAAGCACATGATGTTTCTTCTTTATAAGTCTGTTCGTTAGTCCAGGAGATTTGTATCGTAGATTTTGGCCTTTTAATTCAAGTTCGTGAACTAAATTACTATCAATCAATGTAACGGTTGATGCCTCGTCCAATAAAGCATAAGTATCAATGTTTATGTTATTTTTTCCAAACAATGTTACAGGGATGACTCGAAGTAAAATTTTTAAATTTTTATGTTGACTGTCATTTTGATGTCCCACAACTTCAGTATTTTTACTTCCGTCATTTTCTCTATTTTTAAATTTTGAATTATCGGTCAGTTCTTTAAATTTAAATGTTCTATTGTTATGTAACAAACGATGGTGTTTTAGTATGCAACCGTCTTTGTCGCATTTCTCCCTAGTAACACATTGACGTACTTGATGCATTTCTTTCAGGCATGAAAAACACCGTTTAAACTTTGTAACCAATTTCCATCTCTCATCTACGTTTAATCCTAAAAACGTCGGACAGTTTTCCCATTTCAAACACGATTGTTTGCATATCGAACAGGGTTTTAGATTTCCCTTAGTCTTCAAATCGTGTTCACCTAGTTTTCTTTGATGCGCTGCAAGAGTGAAATCTTTATACATCTTTATATCTCCCTGCCTTCCCTCTACCAGAGGTAAGGGAGAGACATACGCAGCTGCCTCAGCCAGCTTAGCTAGCCAATCACTAAAGTCCTGCAGATTTAATAATTTTGATTCTCTGTTTACGGCGTACTGTCCCCAGCTTAATTTCATGTTGGCTGACAGCTTTCCAACTAATTCTTTTAAAAGTGTAGGATTTTGAAGATGGTTATAGTGACCTAATGATGAGACAGTTATTACTAAATTTCTGACAGTATCGCTAAATTCTACCAAACATTCCGGTTTATATTCTTTTTGAAGGGGACATAGTCGAACTTTATTAATTAGGGTTTCTATTATGTGATCGGGACGGCCAAATCTTTGTTTTAAAATTTTTATTATTTCAGGGACGTTATCATGGTAAATTAGAAGTGACTGCACTGCTTGTCTCGCCTTGTCTTTTAATGATTTTTGCAATCGCCTTAAATTATCAAAATTAGAAATATTAAATTTTTCCGTGGATCTTGTATACGTCTCAATCCACAAAGGCCATTGTTCAACCTCCCCACCAAATATCGGCAAATCCTTTGATTTGTACCCAGTTATGAAAATATGTGGTGATGAACCAGAGGGTTGCGTTGGATGTATTACGCTTTCTTCCTCCTTTTTATTCACATGGTTCACATTGTTCAACCACAATTTTACACTTTTCTGAGGGTCTGTCATTTCTTTACACATATCATGTAAATTGCTCCTTGTTACAGAGCACCTACTGCTCCTAAAACTACTAACACTGCCTTCACTTAGTAAACCTACCTGTAATTCTAGTTGCTGGTTTACTAGTTTACGTCGAGCTTCTATTTCAGCTCTTTCAGCCTCTACCTGAGCTGCAGCGGCTTTAGCTTTTGCTTTAGCCTCTGCTGTCTCAAGTTGAGCCAGCTCGGCCAGGGCTCGGGACTCTATTTCAACTAATTGTCTCCGTTTCGAGCTCGAAACGGATTGTTTAGAATTACAACTCTTAATTGTTTTGACGGATTGGGTATTTTCTGCCGAGACCCCTGTCTCAGGTCTTTGTGCAGAGTCACATCTAAGAGTGCCCTCTGCAGAGGTTTCTAGTCTGTCCTCTGTCTGAGTAGAAGGCTCTCCCCCCATATCCACCACATAGTCATCAAACTTCGCTGGAAGTTTTCCCTTATTCACCCTACGGCTTTCTCTTAAAGACATGATTATTCTAGATCTCACCTATGTCGTCTTCTTCGCCCAAAGGACCAGTGTTACTGTCTTCTATCTTGTAACTTGAATAATTTTAACTTGAATAAGTCGTTTTTGTCTTTTTTTTATATAATTTCGTATATTTTTCTTAAAACAGTCAACAAAACGCTCTGACACTCTCTCGACATGTCACATTTTATTTTAATAACAATAATAAACAAACCCAGAATTAATCACAGTGATAAAATCCCGAATATTAAATTAAAATTAATTTTGTGTACCCTTGAATTTTCAGTAGCCGATCCACAGCGCTTTGCGGTGCTCCGCTCATTTTCTGAAGAAAAACAACCCTCCTGTATATAAACCAGGTAGAGTTCCAACTCGAAAAAATTTCTGGGTCACGTACAATCCGAATTAGCCTTTTCCGTTAAACTCTGTTGTACTTACTTCGATTTGGACCTCTACCTGGTCTATATGCAGGAGGGTTGTTTTTATTCAGAAAATGAGCAGAGCACCGCAAAGCGGCGATAAAAAATTCTAGGGGGGAAAAAAATAAAGGTTAACAAAATTGAATTCAAACACATTTTTGTTAAAACGTGTAAAATTCGCATAAAATAAAAACGCATTATTTGGATACATCAAAATATGGCGACATTAATACAATCAATAGTACCGATTTGCGATATCTAGTAGGGGCACCGTACACTGTAGTTCTACCAATATGTTTTGTAATTTTACAAGAGTAAAATTACATTTTTTTTTCTAAATTTACTCTTGTAAAATATGCAAATTTTAATTTAAAAATAAAAATTATTATTAACATATCAGGAGCCAGGGTGGTTGAATGGCTTGAATCATTTTTTACCTCCGCTCGGACATCAATGAATCGAAGGCAGCATGAGGTGGTAGGTGTTTGATCCCGTGCCACAATGCTCTAACTTACATTGCTCACGAAAGATCAAACCATTCTCACTTCGGTGGTATAGTGCTATGATGTGTGAAGTGGCTGGGACTTCACCAAAGGGATAGTAAAATGGGACCAATGAGGGCCTAATTGCTAGGTTTGAACAAGAGGTTCAACCTCAATTGTCTAACTACTATCAATACTCTTGTGATTTTTTTTTTTTTTTTTTTTTCTCTCTCTTACCGAAGTAAGCAGTTAATAACTCATTGAAAGTAATAATTGATTACACAAGTTTTTTTTTTCTTTCTTGTACTATTAACCGTACAACTATTCCTTGTATAACTAACCGATTGTTTATTTGCAGAATATTTGAAGACATATCTATATTTTGCGAAGTGTATAGAGACATGATTCCCGTTTCATTTGTTCTCGGGTTCTATGTATCAATTGTTGTAAAGAGATGGGGGGATCAATATCAAGCTATTCCATGGCCAGATCCCCTCGCTGTGCTTGTCAGCGTTCATGTTACTGGAAATGTAAGCACTTTCATAATAGTTTAAATTAAACCTTTCATTCAAGTCCTTGGCTGCTCAAATTATTTGAAACATATCTATGACCATTATTACTTACCATGTTTATATTCTTTATAGATTTACAAATTTTAAGGTCCTCTCCAAAAAATATATATATATATTTCTTGAAAATTGTTGTTGAATGCAAATCTTTTTCCAAAAAATCTGCAGTATGCATGTTACGAGTTGTGACTTTTTACACTCAGATTGGCCAACCTAAAAGAGTAAATAATAAAGCACTAGGTCTGTGGGAGAGGTTGGGCCAGAGAAATTTTTGTGTAGTTGGCCCAACCTTCTAGAATTCAAAATCCTGACCTCTCATTGGCTCCTCACCCAATTTTTTCCATGCTGTCAAAAGTCGCAAACTGTAGTTCCTGAAAAAAGCTATAAACGCTAAGGGTGAGAGGTCAGATTAATTTTGATAAATTTTTAATAATAATTAATTTAATCACAAAAACTTGAACAAATTATCAAATGGAAAACACTGGTCTAATTAGTACAGATTTTTTGTTATGTTTTTTACTCTCCCTTAAATTGCAAACTCTTAATTGAATGTTTGAATTGAACTCTTAACTGATAATTGGTAGAGTAGAATTTTCTTTCAGAATATTTTTCTGAAATAATAGAAATGTGTCTTCTCTCTCACAAGAAAAATTAAAAAATAAAATAAAATAAAATAGCTCTAACACAATGGGTTTTCAGGCTAATGATGCATGCTTTTTTGTCATAGTGCAATTGTCTGTAGGATTTTGCTTTTCGCCAAAGATACAATACACTTCCCCTTCTTTCCATAATTGGTTCTTTTCTTTGCAATGTTTTATATAATTCATAATCTTTTTCTTGAATAATAATTTTTGATTACTTTTATTTTATATTCTATTGATATAAGTATTTTGAAGGACACAAGAAGTCGGTTAATGAGAAGGACAGTGATGAGATATGTAAATGTTGCTCTGGTTATGACATTCAGACTTATATGTCCTACAATAAAGAAAAAATTCCCAACCATGAAAAGTCTTGCAGATGCAGGGTACCTCCTTAATAATGAACTTGAAGTAAGAACCTTTTTTTTTGTAAATCTTCATCAATAAGAATTGTATAGTTATCTCACAGGAGTTTCAACCAAAAAAATAATTATGTTATAAAAGAGAACTACATGCTAATAGTCCAGGAATAGCTTGCAAAAAAGTGTCTGTTTAACATGAAGCCAGAATTTTGTGCCATTTAATTATTTGGAGCCCTTTACAAGTAGAGAGTGGCAAAATTTATCTGGGGGCACATAGCTTGTCCATAAGCTGTGGCCCTGTCCCTTCCATTTTGGCAGACAATGTGATTTTCATGATCCTCAGTACAAAATTTGTCACTATGCCAAAAATCAAGTTGAAATTATTTTGTGCACTTGATAAGTGACCACTTTCACTTGGAGAAACATTTGAATTACTATCCTATCAAGTGACAAACTAACACCAACTTGTTTTTTGATCTACTAATTTTGTTATCAGAATCATGAAAATTTCCCATATCAGCCAAAATATATCCATAGGTCTTATTTTTTAACAGCTCATAGCCCAGCTGTTGTCCTGCAAACAAACGTTGCCAACTGCATATTCTTGGAGGACACTAAAAATTTACTGTTACACAAGATTCTAGCTTTGATGTTAGTCAGACACTTTTTAGCATGCCATCTCCTGGACTATATCTCAAAAGGGTGGTGATTGATACTGAACACTATTATGTGGATCAGGTCAGATGTACTCAAAAGCTTTTAGTACTCAAGAGAACGTACCTTCATTGATGGTAACCATACTTTATTTAAGTTTTTATTTTTGATTGAAATAAATACATCACTTTTATTGCATTAATATTGATGATATACGTGATTTTTATTGCAGATATTAATAAAATTAGAGAGTAAAACAGTGCATCCTAAGTACTGGGTTCCAATAGTATGGGCAGCTGGAATTCTTTCAAGAGCAAGGAGGGAGAAGATTATCAGGGATGATATGGGATTCAAGTCATTAGTGGATGAACTCAATCGATTCAGGCATGGATGCCTTCAGCTTTTTAGTTATGATTGGATAAGCATACCTCTTGTTTACACTCAGGTTATACTTTCATTTATTAACTTTTTTTACAAGATCTAATACCCTCTATATAATATAAGATATAGGAAAATGTGGCGTAGTGAACTAATGAGTTTAAAGAGCTACCAATTTGATCCAAAAATTATTCAGTTAAGCGATAAATATGGAAATCTCCGAAAAAAAATCACCTTTGCTAAAATCATATGCAGGTAACAATTTATAATCATGGTCTAAAAAGTCACTGACAGCGATGCCTTACTGTATTCTATACTCTATACTCATGCATCTTTTGCTTTCAGCTTCTTTTTAATATTAATATTAGAAAAAATATTAGTTACCCCACATTTTGCTAATCCTTACTAAGGAGTTTGAGTATAGTTATTTTTAGCTTCTTTCGACTTCCAAAAAAATTGTATAGTATCTAGGGTTTTCATCCTGAGATGAATTTTAATAGTACATACAGAAGTATAAGTGGAAAATAAATAAAACTTAAAGAGGAGCGTTGATCGCTTCTTTGTCAAAAGGTTTAATATTATAATTATATTTTTAGGTAGTAACTCTTGCTGTTTACTCCTACTTTTTAGCAACTTTGATGGCAACTCAATATTTAGACCCATCTAAAGGATATCCTCGAAATACCCTAGATCTTTATGTTCCAGTCTTTGCCATTTTGCAGGTTGGTAATTTTTAATTTTATCTTAAATTCTGTAACATTGTGAAATTCGATTGTGTATACATTAAAAGAAAAATTGCATCATTTATGAGTGTAAAGCCATTTTTTTTATTGTAATTAATTTTCTTTTAAGTAACTTTGCATAGTTCTTCTTTTTTATGGGATGGCTCCTTGTAGCAGAATCTCTGGTTAATCCCTTCGGCTGCAATGATGATGATATAGAAGTCAATTGGATTGTTGAGAGAAATCTTCAGGTATTGATTTTATTTTAAATTTAAAAAACTAACTAACTAAAAATCACTGTAACTACAGTCTATAAGATTAGAGTTGGCACAATCAAAAGGCGGGAAAATTTTGAGGGAAACGATTTCATTGGTCAAACATTTTGAATGCAACTTCAGAAAAAAAATGCTCTACTCTACCCCTGTTCCACAAAAAAAATATAACATGACAACACCGATTTTCCCTTTTTATAACCCCAAAACTACCTCCACATTTGTTGTTTCCCGCCTTCGATTGTGCCAACTCTAATCTTATAGACTATAACTACTAATTTATTGGTTAATCTGTTCAAAAGATAAAAAAATTGGTCAGAGACAACTCAGACAAACTTTCTCATTAAAGTTCATAAATACTTAGCCCAGTGTTTTCCATTTATTTGTTTTGTAGGTGCATTTAATTATTAATGAACATTTTATCAAATTGTATCTTAAAAATAACTTCCCCTCGGCAAGGAATCAAACCCCCCTCCCCCTCTCTCTGCCAATGTTAAACCTATTTCTCAGGAACTAGATTTTTACTGGGAAAACGGAATATATCAATAGATTAATAAAATACAATTTACTTTTTTTTTTAAACTCCTTTGACAATGTAGTTTGGCATTTATATGCCAAACTACATATAGAAAGGTTACAGTGTCAGTGAACGTATACAGATCGTGTTCCTACTAATTTATTAAATTTTTATAGTTAAACCCTTTTTTGTTGGACAATTGTTACACAAACTGGTTCCATACTATCTAGTGCTCGTGTGTGTATGTTACCATCGAGAAATATAAGCTAAATAATTCCCTATAACTAATAAAGAATTGACATAGAGAAGATTTCTAGTAGCTTTAATAACACTTTATAAAGAAAGCGTCGTGTTAAACCCACTCTAGACGCGGAATTTATAGGACTCAGCAGAAAATAAGTGAGTACAAGAAACAAAATTTATTAACAAATTTAATTTTTTTTAACATCTAAGTGTTGTCAGGTTATTTTACTCTGAAATATATAATCAATATCCAGAAAGTTCTAAATCCCGCCTAGTAATAGTCAAGGACAACTGAAAAACCTGAATTACTCGGGCATCTTGGTAGCCTAGTGGTCAACGCATAGGCTCCTTGAGCTATACTGTTACAAAGTGGACTGATAACTAGGGTAGTTTTACATAAGTGGACAATTAAAGAACTTACGTGAGTAGTAGATGATGTGAAGTGAGAAACAAATAACAGGAAAACACAATACAGACGAGAGGCTACACAAATGGACACCAAAATACTACACGAAAAGTAGAAGTTGTGAAAGGAGAAAAAGACACAAAAACAGGACCACAAAATACAGACGAACTGGCGTCAGAAACTTTATAGATATACAAAACGATAGAGATAGGATGCTATGCAGCGAGCAGGCGCTAAAACACTATACAATCTCAGCGTCCTCAGCGAAGAGGAGGGGGTTTAGGCAGGTGTGCCAACAGAAAAAGGGGGGAAAGAAAATATAAAGAAAGATTAAGTTTAGACTTAACTACATTTTGGCAAGGGCGCCAAATACGAATTGAAATAAAAATACGCAAAACGAAACATATACGTTGCGGTCATCCCCGGTTCGTATACTTGACAGACCAACTATACATTTTTATGCTATAAAGAGTTGAGAAATTAAATAAAAAATTATTTACNAACTACATTTTGGCAAGGGCGCCAAATACGAATTGAAATAAAAATACGCAAAACGAAACATATACGTTGCGGTCATCCCCGGTTCGTATACTTGACAGACCAACTATACATTTTTATGCTATAAAGAGTTGAGAAATTAAATAAAAAATTATTTACCAGATTTAGATATTAGCCGAAAGGGAAATATGAACAGGTTGCAAGGTGGAGATAATCTTCCAACCCGGGACAACGGTAATATAGACATGAAATCAATTGATAATAAACTAAATGTGATCATGGACAAGTTAGATAAACAAGATGAAAACAACAAACAACTCAGATCGGATTTAATGAAAACCCTTACAGAACACAAACAGGTGATTGATCAAAATATAGAGCAACTAAAAATCGAAAATAGTTGTCTTCGAGAAGAAATTATAAATCTCAAACAAAAAATTAATATAAATAACCAACAAAGCATAAAAAACTCAGTGGATATATACGGGATACCATTCCGAAAGGATGAGTCGTTGACAAGTATTTTAAGAACTCTTTTCTCGATGTTAGACTGCGGTTTCAACGAGGATGTTTTAAACTCCTATTACCGTTTACATTTAAAAAATATCGATTCCAAACCCCCAATTATTAAGTGTAACTTTGTAAGGTATACAGACAAAGCAACTTTCCTGGAAAGACTCAAAATATCGAAATTAAACAGTAGCCATTTAGAAATACCAAGTGACAGGACTACTAATGTGTTTGCGTATGATTCACTTTCAGCAGAAAACAGATATTTACTAAACGAAGCGAAACGAGCCCAAAAAAAAACGGCCAACATGCCTTTGTGTGGCAAAATAAGGGGAGAATATTAGTACGGGTTACTGAAGAATCTCCTGCGATAAAAATATCTACAAGTAAAAATATAACAGATGCCATAAATGGGCCTATCACGGAACAACAAACACATTCGACACCCAATAGTTCTAACAAAACAAGCAGCGAAAAGACATCAAACGAAAAGCGGGTAAAGCGATCAAGAATTAGTGAATCTCCAAAGGCTACAAAAATTTAGCAACCAATTCAGGCCACTTCCAACAAAACAACGGACAACCACCAGGACATAGCTTTTTTGAATTCCCAGGAACAAAACCTTAGGCCAAATAAATTTAATCACTACG
>KZ652389.1:140753-153720 GCA_001010745.2 Gerris buenoi | reverse complement strand
GCATACCGAAGATAGTAAAGAATAATAATATATGCACATCTTGATTTTTAAAAGTGAACAATAGATGTTTTTGTTTAAAAAAATATATAATAATAATTATAATTAATTCTTATGACCGAAGAAACCCTTTTAGTAACTTGCTGGCAAGTACTTGACGGGATTTTTAAATTGATGTATAACATGCCATGGTAACTAAAATCTTTTTTTTAGTCGCCCGCCATAATTTTAAAAATCGATTCAGGATATATAGTCTAAAACGGATTTCCATGAAAGCAATTTTCAAAAATTCGCATTACAAATATTTTGATGCCATTGCAGTAGCTTAATTTTCTTCGAAAATTAGCTAAAACCCAATGAAGTTCCATTAATTAGTCTAAAAGTTATATAGGCCAAGATCGTTAGCTCAAAAAAGGCCATTAACAGGAAAGAAATTGGATAAATGTGAATTTTGGTTTTTGGCTTTATTTTGGTCCCCTGATAAACATACTAAGTTTTCCCCCTCAAGGGAGGTCGGCGTTGGCCGCCATTTTAAAAAAAGGGTCCAAAATTCGGTTTATTGCAAATATCTTCGTTCTCATCGATGGTACGACAAAAATACTTATTATCAAATTTGTAGGACTTTAAATTGTCAAGAAAAAAGGTTCAATGTAATTTTTTACCAAAGTCAATAGTTTCGTAGCTATAGCGCGGCAAAGTGGACATGATTTTTAGACTTTTTATTTATTATCGAGTGTCAATGTATTTTTCGTCTAAAAATCATGTCGCATTTCGCAGCGCTATAGCTTCGAAACCAATGACTTTAGCGTATAATGACATTGAACCTTTTTTGTTGACAATTTAAAGTCCAACAAATTTGATAATAAGTATTTTTGTCGTATCATCGATGAAAACGAAGATATTTGCAATAAACCGAATTTTGGTCCCTTTTTTCAAAATGGCGGCCAACGCCGACCTCCCTTGAGGGGGAAAACAGTATGTTTATCATATGCGTGTGCGTATGTTCTTTATACAAATCTACAATTTTAATCTGATCTCGATGAAAATTTACACGCTTGCCCTTCAAAGCAAGGGAAAAATCACTGTCTGCTTGAATTTTCGAAATTTAAATATTGTACATAGGGGTACAGGGTACACTTAATGGATACGGGGTCGGGGTCTAAGTAATTACTTTAGGAGTCATTGTTGTTACTTACAATTTTGTCATATTTTCATTTAAGAGGGGGTAAATTTGGGATATTTGCAAATTATCTTATCTCCTCATATTCAATTTCATCTCAGAAATGCATAAAACCGCTGTTTCGAGAGGTCATTTTCCAAAATTTTCCAGGGGAGGACCCCCGGACCCCCCGCAATAAATCCCCCCCATTAATTAACTACAGACGACGCCCATTATTTACAGTAAGATATTGTACTTTGTACTGCAGTAAGAGTTGTAACATTTCTAACGAAAACGTTTCAAAACAGTTGTTGTTACATGGGCCTGAAGATTTTTTTTTTTATTATTAGTAGTACATTGTTTTTTGGGGGGCGGAGGGAGAGGGGGAAGCTGCTTTTTTAATAAGCAGTACCCCTTTTTTGTTACCACAAAACGAACACCCCTCCCCCCCTCATCCCAAATCTTAACAGACTTAGAATGTGCTCCCCCCTGACCCAGCCACTGGATAAAGTGACCACCGAAGGGACCGACCGAAAGTGTTCACCTTAGGCAGGTGGTCAACATACCCAAAATGAGTTAATATAAAGTGCTCATTATTAGTTTTTCTATAATGTTACACACTTAAAGGGTGAAAAGGAACGTTTATTGAAAAGAGTCACACAATTTGTGAATGGAGAAAAATAAAACCTTTCTCAAATATGTGTAGGTAATGTTTTACAATTTAGGCAAAAACGAGGCGAGACATTTTTCCGTTAAAAGTTAAATATACTAGTGATGCGGTGCATAAAGAACTCGCGTAGAAAAGTGCTTTTATATCAGCCGTAATATATTCTCAAAAATGATAAAATGATAATATTTCATTGAATACCAAGCATTCTTATTCAACCTGAAGAAAACGATAAATTATTTTGTCTATTATCTTTATTTAATAATAATCTCGCAGGCTCGCTAGCTCGCCTGTTGATTCAGCATAAAATGTAGAAAATATTTACTACAAATAGCTGTATAAAAACAGTATTAGTACGTAATCAATATGTAATACAAATAATGCAAGGCTCACTGTGCTCGCCTGTTTATACAGTATTTATATATAGTCGGCAGTATTTATATATAGATCGCTGCGCTCGCCTTTTTGAATCGGCATTTGTAGTCAATATTTATTAATTGGTTATTGTAGGCTCGCTACGCTCGCCTGTTTTTACAATATTTATATATAATCGGCAGTNGCTTTTTTTTTAAAAAAAGTAAATTTCGTATTTTCTTGTTGCCGAGTGAGTCAAAAAAACGCGGTTGGCACGACGGACGGGACGGTAGCTTTAGGCCAATTGCGTTAGCTTAAAAAAGGCCATTAACAGGAAAGAAATTGGATAAATGTGAATTTTGGTTTTTGGCTTTATTTTGGTCCCCTGATAAACATACTAAGTTTTCCCCCTCAAGGGAGGTCGGCGTTGGCCGCCATTTTGAAAAAAAGGGACCAAAATTCGGTTTATTGCAAATATCTTCGTTCTCATCGATGATACGACCAAAATACTTATTATCAAATTTGTAGGACTTTAAATTGTCAACAAAAAAGGTTCAATGTCATTATACGCTAAAGTCATTGGTTTCGTAGCTATAGCGTTGCGAAATACGACATGATTTTTAGACGAAAAATACATTGACACTCGATAATAAATAAAAAGTCTAAAAATCATGACGACCGACTTTTTGTCAGGCAGGCAAAAAGTCGGCAGGAAACGGACGAATGGAAACAATAGAAACAAGTTAAGTCGGGCCGATTTTTTGTCGGCCGTGTGCAGGGTTCCACCTGTTTCTATTCGCACCATCTCCTACCGACTTTTTGTCGGCCGACAAAAAGTCGGTCGTCTGCGGGAGCCTTAAGAGTACAGTAATTGTTGTTATGTACAGTTTTATCATATTTTTATATAAAAGGGGGGTAAATTGGAAAAAACATGTTTTTATGCCATTTTTGACCCTAAATGCTCAAATTTGACCCCTTAATGGACACCAAAAATTCTGGCCAACAAACTCATCCTTTCTTTTTGATTGGCATTTTAAAATTTGCTTGAAATTTTTAAGTGCATCCTAAGGGGAGATATCGTCTGGAGTGACACATATGGGTGATTCTCAAACTATGGGCAATTTTGCTCTAGTTTTAAGAGAGAAAATTTGGGACGTACATCTTTTGAGACACGGTCACCACCGAAAGACCTAGAACTTTTTTTTAATTCTATCTCTGCAAACTTACGATCTTTTTATAATAGAATATAAAATTTGTAATTACAGTAATAAAAATTTAATTACCGTCATTTTATTTACATTTACGGTAATTACATTTCATAATTGAATATTAAATTAGAGCCAAATAAATAACACTACACAAATATCGAAGTTATTTCCTTAAACAGCAATATAAGGGCTAAAAAATAAGCCTGTTTCATAAATATAGTATTTTATAACAATGATTTAAATTCAAATACGGTAATTACACAAATAAAGGTACGCACCCGTTTGACAACTTTAACTAAAAAAATATTAGGATAGACTAAGGCTTTAGCCGCCATTTTTTTTTTTTCGCCTTTTCTTTTCAATGTTGCCAGCTTCTCAAACTACTAACCGTAAGTAATTTCCCTCGCACTTGAGCAAAGTGAGGGCTCACTTTATTTTTAATTACGGTAATTACAAAAAACATTGGAAAGATTTTAAAGTCCTGTAAACCAACCGTATATCAGTAAAAGATTTATAAAAACTTATTTTATTTAAGATTAAACTGTCACCTATAAATAAACATTAAAAATCTTAAGAAATATGTTTTGCATTTAGCACGAGACAACTATTTTGGATAATATCCTTTTGGACAAATACGGTAATTACATAATTGCATTATGTTTGAATTTCCAATTATCCATATTTCAATAAATATTACTTCATAATATTTTTTACTTCCTAATATTTGTTAATTATAGTCATTTTAAGCTAAAACAGAGAAAAACTGGGAAGATGGGAAATACCCTGGTGAAATAATACATTGGGACACAATTATTGCCCCTAGTTTGAAAATCACCCATAAATACATACTTACACAAAAAAAAGTGTTAAATTTTAGGAATCGTGTCGCAGCTCTATAGCACTATAGCTTCGAAACCAATGACTTTAGCGTATAATGACATTGAACCTTTTTTGTTGACAATTTAAGGCCCTACAAATTTGATAATAAGTATTTTTGTCGTATCATCGATGAGAACGAAGATATTTGCAATAATCAAATTTTGGTCCCTTTTTTTTAAAATGGCGGCCAACGCCGACCTCCCTTGAGGGGGAAAACTTAGTATGTTTATCAGGGGACCAAAATAAAGCCATAAACCAAAATTCAGCTTTATCCAATTTCTTTCCTGTTAATGGCCTTTTTTGAGCTAACGCTATTGGCCTAAAGCTACCGTACGTCGTGCCAACCACGTTTTTTTTTACTTACTTGGCAACAAGAAAATACGAAATTCACTTTGTTTCTGAAAAGCCTAAGAAAAATATTAAATGTAAAAAAGTTGCCCGTTCACGGTTTTCTCGACGTTTTTTTTTCTTTTTTTTAAACCAGTAAGGCTTGCATCACGTAAGTACGTGAGGCGATAATCGCCAGTTTCTGTACAATTAAGTTTAAATATTAAGAGTAATAGTTACATATTCTTTTTCTGCACTTCAAGACCTTTAAATTGATGTATAACATGCCATGGTAACTAAAAACTTTTTTTAGTCGCCCGCCATCTTGAAAATATTAGGTGTGTTATTTTCATAGTTGCATATTCTTTTTCTACACTTCAAGACCTTTAAATTAATGTATAACATGCCATGGTAACTAAAAACTTTTTTTTTTTGTCACCCGCCATATTGGCCGGGCCGCCATCTTTGAAATATTAATTGTAAAAACTCCAAAATTTGTCCAGTTGTCTAAAATGCCGAGATGTATCTGTGTGCTAAATTTCATGTTTCTCCCTTGGCGATTTCATGTTGGCCCCATGAACCCGTAGGCCCTTGGCAAATGCTGACCTGGCCAGTCCGACACTGACGTGACAGTTGACAGAGCTGTTAGAAACATCCAAGGGAGCATCATAGAAATTATTTAATGGAACTTCATTCGGCTTTAGCGAATTTTCAAAAAAATTAAGCTATTGCAATGGCATCAAAAATTTTGTAATGCAAATTTTTGATAATTGTTTTCATGGAAATCCGTTTTAGACCATTCTGAATCGATTTTTAAAATTATGGCGGGCGACTAAAAAAAAAAGATTTAAGTTACCATGGCATGTTATACATCAATTTAAAGGTCTTGAAGTGCAGAAAAAGAATATTAAACTATTACTCTTAATATTCAATCTTAATCGTTCAGAAACCGGTGATTATCGCCTCACATACTTGTTTTTTAAAATAAACGTCGGGAAAACCGTGAACGGGCAACTTTTTTACATTTAATATTTTTCTTAGGCTTTTCATTAAAAGATATAAACAGTAAATTTGGTTTTTTGAGTGGCTGTCTGATAAATGAAACCGATTCAAAAGACTTCCAATTTAAAGCTAAAAAATTGGCTGACAGTCACCCAGAAGATTTAAACTAAGAGGAGCTGGTCAATGAGTAGAAATTGTAAAATGTCAAATTGAGCGAAGGTTCAAAGCAGCGGCCGCGAGTAGGGGGCAGATAAGAATCTAATTTTAAAACATTATTTTAAAAATAATAATAAACGCAAAATCAAAAATCAAACTTGATTTGAAGAAAATTACTTTAAAAGAGGCAATAAAGCAGGCTTACCTAACAATGAAACTGGTTGAAATGGATATTTTAAATATTTTCTTGATATTATTAAAATATGATTCGAACGGAATAACCAAAATCATATCATTAGTTTTCTCCTAAGTTTGACACTTGTACCTGTTAATATTTAGTGTCTTTCATAGTTAATTTAATATCTTAAAAATTCCAGGCCAAGATCATACAAATAATTGATGGGCTTAATCTTACAAAATACTTGGCAGGAAAAAAAATATTCAAGAACATTTTTTTATTTAAAAAAACTAATTTATGGCCCGAATGTCACCAAATTTGGTATATTATACTTTGGCCATTATTTGACACTAAGAAAAGGATTCCGGAAAAAATGTATTCCATTTAAAAAATATAAATTCAGTTATTTCCACTTTAGATTTCCCTAAATGTTTGGGGCATCCCGAATGTGCTCATTTTTTTGTCTTGTAGAAAAGTTCGAGTAATTTAGGGTTTTTTAGTATAAATCACTAAGCACATGTAATTTTATCAAAGCTCATACACAATCAAACATTTTTTTTTTTTTTTTTAAACGGTTAGTTTTTCTAAAAAGGCCTCCATTTTTTATTTACGATTTTTATTAATATAAAAGTATAAAGAGTTGCCAAAACAAAAAAAAAGAAACCCTTTTAGTTTCGTTCCTGTATCAGTCTCTCAGTCACTCTGATGAGATGCACCTGCATGCTGAATTTCGTACAAATCAGTCAATTTACGCCAGTATTATCATTAAGATAAACACAAAAAAATAAATTTTTGAAGCCCAAGTCTCTGAAATGAAGAACTCTATTCTCATTCAACAAATACAAATTTTTAATGGAGTACTCAAAATAATGGGAAAAGGGAAGTAAGCTTCAAAATAAATAGAAACCAATTTTCTGAAATTCAATTTCAACTTAAGAACATAATTAATATTATGATAATAAAATTTACAAATATGTTAAATCAATTCAAGTTTCAAGTTTTACAAGCTAATATATCCCTGTATATAAATACAAAAAATGGAACAGAAAGTAGTTTTCCAAAAAGAATAGGACAAATGAATTGCTTCCATAAAATATTAAACCATAGTAATATCCACTTAAATTAATACAATTCTGTATTTTAATTTAGTGCCTTGAAATGCAACCTCCGGTTTTTTCCATCCTGTTTTTTACCAAATTTGGTCAATTTTTTTTTATTAAATATCATAAATTTTATATAAATAGCTGAAGAATTGAATTAGTTAGTATTAAAATTAAAAGCTGAATTATTTTATCTGGACTAATATTCAAAATAAAAAATAAATTAAACTTCAATAGCGAATTTTAAAATACAATTTGTCTTCGAAAATAAAATTTTTAAAATACATGCAGGATTATACCATATCAAGTAACTGAGTAGTTCTCTAAAGAGAATAAACATCAATATTCCAATTAAGTCTTATTCTGCATGTTCCCTGAAATCTCAGTGTAATTTGAGTCAATTGTTGGAATCTTTAAATACTAAGATACAAGGTAATAGGACAATGATCACTTCCGAGTACATCTTTCCTTATAATGTTATCACAAAGATTAGGTAATAGTGATTCTGAAATCACAAAGTAGTCGATTCTCCTGAAAAAAGTAATACATTAATAATAAATCAGTGGTGTAGGTAAAACTCAAGTTATAGTAGAAATAGTACTTTCAGTTTAACATACTGAAGAAAATTTTGCTTAAGACAATTATTTTAATTATGATCAACCATTACATATGAATGAACTAACTCAGCTCGAAATAAGCTTAAGAAGAACTAATAAAGGGTTTGCAGCCTCCTGGATTCAAGAATAACATTTTTTATTTAAAAAAAAAAGTATAAATTGTTCAGAAGAGAGTAGCTTGTACATCAAGAAGAGGGAAATTAACCACTTTATTTTAATTTCAAAGATAATATTATTTATATTAAATTTAAATGGCGATCATACCATCCTGTATTGCGTCCTCTAGCATTGTTAAAATAAGCCCAGAAAGTGTAAGCTCCAGTGATATCAGGATAAATATACCTACAATAATAATAAATTTAAGGATTTGGACAATTTAGAATAAAAAATAAATAAATAATATTCTTTAGGGTAAAGACCAAATTTCAGAAATGGTTTAGTTATAATAACCAATGTTAGGATGTGCACACTAATGGATCAGAAATGTTCTGGAATATACATAGTAGATTAATGCACAGACTGTTATAAACAGCATAAAAGGCAGTTTGGTCTATACAAATTACTTTTACTAGTAATGTAATTATGGTTTCTGTTTGAGGATCTCCAACCATTCCTCCACATCTCAATGGAGGGCACTCAAACACAAATGGAGTCCACAACACAGTTATGCAAAAAAAATCACCATATTGAAATTCTTTGTGTGCTGAATCTGAATATAAAGTCCAAATTACTCCTATACAAATAGTTTTCCTGAAAAAAATTGTATTTGGGGTTTATCATAAAAAAAAATTTTGAAAAAAAAATAAATAAATAAAATAAAATCTTCAAACTGTGCAGAACAGGAATCTAAAGTCAAAAAAATTCTGACTTAACTTTTCAAAGAAAATTGATAAAATAAAAAAATGAATAAAATAGATTTTTCCTCTTAGTGAATCTTATTTCTATTAATAATAAGGGGCAAATACTAAAAAAATAAGGCAATATCAAAAGTTTATGTAGGTTTTTACCCTATTAAGAATACATACCATATTCTTACCCAAGGGCATAGCTATTGGACCGCAGCGCCCGCGGCCACGGGCCGCACTGGCTTGGGCACAAAGTTGGAGAAGAAAAAAATATATAGAATTTTAAAAAGAGAGAAAGTGAAAAAAAAAATAATAATAATATTAATAAAATAAATAAATAATAATTGAAGCGAGGTTACATTCAATAAACTATCATAGCATCTTGTCTCTCTGTCTGTGTGTTAATAGATATTCAAGTGCAAAGGTCGACAAATTAGTTTTTTTGAGAATATCTCGCTTCCTATGGCTCCGACTCCAATCAAGGTTGGTATGAGAATTAAAGATAACAAAATTTCCCAAAAAAAGTTTCATTCATTTTTTTTTACGTACAATGGACAGTTTAGTTTACGGATTATAGTGCATTGATAGTGAATATCAATGAATATTTAGTAACCGTCGCCACACCACTTTTTACGTATTTTTATGAATATCTCACTCCCTATGTCTCAATCCTTTGGAGAAAAATTAAGGTGAGTACCAAAAAGCAAGATTATTAATTTCCCCACAAAATAAGTCTCATTTATTTTTACGTACAACGAACGGTTTAGCAAAAAACTAGCTTACTATAACTTGCGTAGTGTTTGTATTTGCAGGACTTTTTAAGTATTTTTGCAAATATCTTGCTACCTCTGGCTCGGAGATAATTTGACGATCAATATTGAAGAGTATAAAAATTTCACACAAGAAACGAAATGGTATTTTTTTTTTTTTTTTAGTCCAGTCATTTTAGGTTTTCTGTTCCAAAAAAATAGAAGCCAAATTTTTTTTTCTTTGATCGCCTCATTTTGACCTTCTGAACAACATATCCGAAATCGGCAACGAGAAGGTTGTCGCGTTAAAAGTTATTCAAGGGCAAAGGTCAACAAATTCGGTTATTTGTGAATAGCTAGTTACCAATGGCTCACAATCTACCAATGGACACCAATCTAGCTGGTTATAAAAATTAAAGATCACAAAATTTTTTCACAAAAAAGGTTCTATTCATTTATTACGTACAATGGATGGTTTACAGATTATAGGGCGAAGAATATCTATGAATATAACTTTTTACGTATTTTTACAAATATCTCACTTCCTATAGCTAGGAGATAAAATAAGAATCAGATCAAAATTAAAGATTATTAAATTAGCTACAGAAAAGGTCTAATTCATTTTTTACGTACAACGAACGGTTGACCAAAAACCTAGCTTATTGTAACTTGCAGTGTTTGTTTTTGCACAAATTTTTTTCGTATTTTTGTGAATATCTTGTTTCCTCTGGCTCGGAGACAAATTTATGATCAGATCAAAAATGAAGAATATAAAATTCCTCTCAAGAATTGTTATGTTCATTTTTTACGTATAACGAACCGTTTATGTAATAAAGTGCTCCGAAGTTTCTGCAAAATGAGTATCAACGATCAATAAATTTGGCTTTTCCTCGAGGCAGCTCCACGGTGGGGACGTTATGCTATACCTGTGGGACGTTATGCTACAAGTTTGTGTGAACATAATTTAAAAATATTTGTTTCTAGGCAGTGGCGGTGATACCGCGCCCGCAGCGCAGGGGGCCCCGGGGATCTGGGGGCTCCTGGAAGGGAAATAGAGTGGCCCCCTGTAAACGTTTGCGGGGAGGCCCCCAATATCTTACCACCGCCACTGTTTCTAGGGTTTTATATTTTACAAAGGTTATTGCTACTGCGATGCATAATGGAGAAACATTTTTTGATGTGTAACAAACTTGTCAAAATTGGTCTCACAGTGACTGTGGACCATGGTATGCAAAATTTGAAAGAAAAAAATTTTAAAAGAGGTGATGAACATATAGGGCATTTAACTAGTGTTAACGCTGTAACAGTGCATGTCGAGTGTGAAAAGTCGAAGAGTCTTATTACATCGCAATGCAGTCCTTTACGAAAAAAAATAACATTTGATTTAAATTGTTTTGTACTGTACCAGGCAGCGATGAGGTTGCGAGGAAGAAAAAAAAAAAAAAGAAAAGATGAGGCATTTGGCATTTGTAATGCAAGTTCATCTACATTCAAAGACACTGTGATCAAAGCAGCAGACGCAATTTTCAATTAATTTAGCTTGCAATATTGCATAGGTAGAACCATAATCTCCTTGCAAATCCTTCAGCTCCGCCAATGTAAATTGACAATCGTCGTTATTTTCTAAGTAAGAGAAAACTAGCCGAAAACGAGCCAAATTTATTGATCGTTGATACTCATTTTGCAGAAACTTCGGAGCACTTTATTACATAAACGGTTCGTTGTACGTAAAAAATGAACATAACAATTCTTGAGAGGAATTTTATATTCTTCATTTTTGATCTGATCATAAATTTGTCTCCGAGCCAGAGGAAACAAGATATTCACAAAAATACTAAAAAAGTCGTGCAAAAACAAACACTATGCAAGTTACAATAAGCTAGGTTTTTGGTCAACCGTTCGTTGTACGTAAAAAATGAATTAGACCTTTTCTGTAGGGAATTTAATAATCTTTAATTTTGATCTGATCCTTATTTTGTCTCCGAGCTATAGGAAGCGAGATATTCGTAAAAATACGTAAAAAGTGATACGGCGACGGATATTAAATATTCATGGATATTCTTCGCACTATAATCCGTAAACCGTCCATTGTACGTAATAAATTAATAGAACCTTTTTTGTGGGAAATTTTGTGATCTTTAATTTTTATAACCACCTAGATTGGTGTCCGAGCCATTGGAAACGAGCTATTCACAAATAACCGAATTTGTTGACCTTTGCCCTTGAATAACTTTTAACGCGACAACGATCTCGTTGCCGATTTTGGATATGTTGTTCAGAAGGTCAAAGAAAAAAAAATTTGGCTTCTATTTTTTTGGAACAGGAGCTATATTTTTGACTAAAATAACTGGACTATTTAAGTACAATGAATTTTGATAATAATGTGCTCCAAATTTTCTGCACAAGGCGTAACAAGGACCCATAACTTAGGTTTTTTTTCTGAGGGAGCTCCACGGTGGGAACCCATATTCTATATCTACAAGAGACATTTCAAGTTTGTTTGGACATACTTTGAAAATACCAGTAGTAGATAATTTAAGAATTATAATACATAATGTTTTAACCAATATCAACAAACCTAAATGTGTCAATGAATCCTTTGCTGAGAAGATTTGTCATCCCTTGCCTTTCCTCAATAGTGAAGCCAGCTGATTTTGTATTTGTATCCGGGCGAGCTAAATCAGTTCTCTCATGGGCAACATTCAGATCTCCACACAAAATCACTGGTTTCTTACTGTGCAATGAACAAAGAAATTCTGTAAAGTGTTCATCCCATTTTAATCTTTTAGGGAGTGTTTTCAATTGGGAGCCTGCATTTGGTACATCTATAAAACATATAATATTGTAATTTTTCAGAAAATAAGGTAACGCTATGAATCATAAGTTTACACAATACTCAAAATACACAGCAGTAACTTGTACAGTTAAAAATGTAATGGTATATACTTTATATACGTATATGTTAGTAACATTGTTTTGTGTTATAAATATGTGTTGCATGTAATATTGTTAGCTTATGTTCAAGATGAAGAAAGAACTTACAAACACCAACTACATAGAATTTTTCATATTCCGCAGTAATTACTCTTCCTTCTATATCATGTTCCTTGATTCCAAGACCCTTTATAACGCTAATTGGTTTTACCTTAGAATACAAAGCAACTCCTGCATATCCACTTTTCTGACCTGAAGTAAAGTAAGCCCAAATTAATAAGCACAAAAATAAATAAATAAACAAAAAATACATATATATAAATTTTACTACCTGAATTCTTGTCTGGAAGAGTCCGATTTATCGGCCTAATTGATGGTTTATACAAGGATGTAGTGCTAAGGTGGTTATTTTTTACTTATTAATATAAATATTTAGGATTGTTTGTATTGTTTCACCATTTTGCAGTGACATAGTATGTGTAAAATAAACCAAAACAGTGTTTCTGTTTATGACTATGTCTTGCCAGAAGAATCGAATATTTTAAATCGCCAAATTTTTTAAGGGAGCAACAAAAATGCTACAAGCGGAGGAGCGTGGCCCTCAGGCCTAGTGGCTTTATTCTTTCCCTCACATAGGTTGCCCAACCAGACCTGTCAGAATAAATTCTTAATCTGATCCTTCTACAAAATCAAATTCATGGCTTCATCTTTCTGTTGGAAGGACAAAATAGTAAGATAAAAAGTCTATTTCCTTAAAATATTATTATGCTTTTAAAATTAATTTTTCTATAAATA
>KZ652389.1:108493-132531 GCA_001010745.2 Gerris buenoi | reverse complement strand
TATAGCTCAGATGGTAAGAGCACCTGTACGGTAAACAGAGGTCCCGTGGTTCGATTCCCGGTGCGGGGGTGTATTTTTCTCTGTATGTCTCCCGTAGTTATTGATAATTGTAATTTGGATTATTTTTTTTTTTTTAAACAAAAGAAATGCTAAATAAACATGGCTTATTTTGTTATAATAATAAATAAATGGATAATACTACATCCTAACTCTGGGCTTTTAGGCTGTTTATCAGTATAGTAGGGATTTAGCAAATCCCGGGATTCTTTTTTGCTGTCCCGAAATCCCGGGATCGAAAATTTCATCCGGGATTGGATTCCCTACTCTTTATAAAACAAACATTCCCACTGAATTTAATTTTTATGTCTACCACCATTTTTAAAATGTCAACTTTGAAACATCAACACAAAATAATTTCAGAACTATTTCTAGCATTTTATGGTGTAAATTACCTGCACAAGGAGCAGTGGCAATGGCTGAACGTAAACAAGGCATAAAATACTTAATTGTGTGTAGAAAAATATTCTTTAGGTGTGTTTCCCTACAAGTAACAGGTCTTAGGTCTAAAAGTGAAACACTGAGTAAATCACAGAGAAACATAACGTGGAGAAACTGCTGAAGAGATTAGGACTGGCACACTGTAACGTAGACTAGTCTCCAGCTGATCCTAATGCAAATTTAGAAGTATTTGACAATACACTGAGGGTTGATGTAACATCATACCAAGATCTGTTAGGATCATGATGTACTTAGCAAGCCAGCAAAAACTTTTAGGTGAGACTACTAGTTTTCAGGCGTAATAGATAGATAGAAAATTTAGAAACAGCTTACATCTGCACCTAGGATTTAATAGAGTGTGGAACTCTACATTCCCATGCATATATTTTAGTTATTTCTTTTTTTGTTAATTTAAAGGAGTTGTCTTAACTCATAAATCAAATTCCTTACTCAAATGATTATATGCATGCTCTTAAATTCAATTAAAAATATGAATGAAAATAAAATCTACTCAAACACCCTCTTTATGTAAACATTTATTTCATAAATCACGAACTAACGCTAAATACAACATAAAACATAGTACATTAATTTTAAAACAAATTCTACATTAAGTACAAGATACACTTAGGTTAAACATGATTATGATTTAGAAAAAAAAATTAAGTGAATCTTTTAAAATAAAAGTAAAATTATGTAGTATTAACAATAATTTATACACAGTATTACCACATAAAAAAAATAAAAAGAGGAATAACAAAAAATAAGATTAGGAACATCACTAAAAACAAAATAGAAGTTCTTAAATTAAATGTTAAACATTTATACAAGTCAATACTTTCACTTAACATAGAACAAATCATATTTCTTCAATAGGCTTATTTTAAAGCTCAGATTTTCAAGTAGATTCTCATGAATTTTGATTTGTTTAGCTTGAAACTAGACAAAATTCTGCCATTAATCAATTTCTAAATTCCTGAATTTGACAACAAAATTTGACCTATCAATATTGATTCAGAGGTCGTACTTAAAGCCATCCTCATCAATCTTTCTAGAGTTTACTAGAAATTGGATTTCAAGGACTTCTCTGCGGGCAGAGATGTAGTTTCCTTGTACTTACACATTAACAACTGAAGGGCACAATCTGAAAGGTAACTCAATCAATATGTTAACTTCGTATTTTAATTTTTAAACATATGTAATATGATTACTGAAAACATTTTTTTTTTTTTAATTAACACATTGAAAGTTGGACTGGAAATAAATAATACTAAGTAACTTATATACAATAAAATCAATGTACATATTAGAATTATGTCATGTTGCTAAGACTATATAGAATCAACCAAAGGCCTAATTATTTTTTTTTATTATTTATCAAAAAATAATTTCAATACTTTTTTTTAAATGTCTGTCCAAAAATTTCCTTTATGTAAGTTCAAGTTGTTTATTTATTCTTAAGCATTAAATTAATGTATATTACAAATAAGGTTAATTATAATTGATTTTAACAGACAGCTATTTGAGGTAGCACCATTCTTAAAATACACACTCATCTGTCAGTATAAAATATTGTAAATTGTGATTACAACACAAGCTAACAACAAAAGGCTTCTAACATTAAAATACTGTGTTTAACACCATTATTTTTAACATAATTATTTTCATTAAAATAATTAAAGGCTCTTAAACCTAAATTTTTTATCAAAATAAAAAAGAAATGGTCCAGCGCTCAGTTGCCATGTACCCAATTCGATATAAGGTAATAAGCGATTCCATAAGGTAAGAAGACTTTATCAATCAGCAACTCACTTCTAATGGTGGACTGGGGACTATAATGTATGTTTACATTTATTCATCCTATTTTTAATGAAAATTCTGGAAATTAAAAGAAAGAGCAATTATTTTCATTAAAATAATTAAAGGCTCTGATTTAAGAAAAAAAAAAACTGTTTTAAAACCAAAATAAAAATATCTGATAAAAGAATTTTAAATGAGAAAAAGTTATAAAAATACACTTTCACAAATTCAAAAAAGAATAAGTCCATATTACTTTCTCTTAAATTTAATCAGAAATTCGAATGGTAAAATGTTTGCTAATATTAAAATAACAGCCATTGAATATTTAAAAAAAAATATATATAATAATAATAAAAACATTCATATAAACCTAATAGTCCCCAGGCCACCATAAGAAGTGAGTCGCTGATTGATAAAGTTTTCTTACCTTATGGAATCGCTAATTTATGCCTTGTCCACCGATGAATTGGGTATATGGCAACTGGGCGCTGGGCCATTTATTTATTTTGACATACCAAACATGCCGTTCTGCGGGAACATTGAAAAGTGATAGATAAAGTTTTGATTTTCACAGGATCGTTTAATTAAATTCTTTAAAAAAAAAAAAAAAAAACAGGGGTACACGTGGCCATCGATACGAGTGGGCCGTTTGGGGTGTCCACCGCCCCAAACATGTCGCTCTGCGAGGACGTTAAAAAGTGAAAAGCCCACTCGTTTTGGTGGCCACCTGTACCATTGTTTTTTAAATAATTTAATTAAACAAACCTGTGAAAATCAAAACTTTATCTATCACTTTTCTGTTCTTTTTTTCATCTATCACTTCTTCATGTTCCCGCAGAACGGCATGTTTGGCATGTCAAAATAAAAAAGAAATGGTCCAGCGCTCAGTTGCCATGTACCCAATTCGATATAAGGTAATAAGCGATTCCATAAGGTAAGAAGACTTTATCAATCAGCAACTCACTTCTAATGGTGGACTGGGGACTATAATGTATGTTTACATTTATTCATCCTATTTTTAATGAAAATTCTGGAAATTAAAAGAAAGAGCAACGGTCAGACAGACACATCACCCTCGGCATAAGGGTTTCGAAAAGCATCTGCAAAACCCTAAACACATTTTACATTTTCTAAAATAAAATATAAATATTTATGGTTGACTTCTTTGGTGACTATTGGTGAAATTAAATTCTACTGGTTGGCTTTACTTTCTTCACAACTGGTCATATTCACACATCAATATTATGTATTAACTATAGTACATTTACCAAGGCTATGAGGGATTATCCTGAATATATGAAATTGAAGTTGTAGAATATTAATCTTTATTAATGTATCTTTAAAAATGTATAAAGAACGATTACAATAATGAAATATAATTATAACATCAATAGACACATACATTAAAAATGACAGTTGACAGTACACTGTAGAATTAGAGAAGAGTTTTATTACTAGATATTAGAATAAAACACTAAGATTTAAAATCTTCAATTAAACAGTTAAATTTAATTAAACTTAAACCCATTCAAGACACTTATAATTATTACAGCAGAGTGTAATCTTCCTTTATTTTCAATCTTTGATTGACTTTATTTTTCATAAAATAGATTGATCAAAAATATACTTATTCCTCTAAGCTTTAATCATAATAATATTAATTACACATTTAGACAGAGAGTAATTGGGCAATGGTCACTACCCATGATCTGAGGTCGAATAAGACTGTCACACAGATTAGGTATAAACCTCTTTGACAGAACAAAATAATCCAGCCTCCTAAACATAAAAAATACAAAATTATTAAAAAATAAAACAAAAATAGGGATATCAAATTATGATTCAAACTTCATTTGAATCAACTTGTGTACTCACATTAACTCATATCATTATTCATTCTGAGGATACCAATAAATGTAATAAATGATAAAAATTATAGAGCAAAGTGGTCAGCTTATTGTTAAAACACAATAGACAATATACTGAAGAACCTTGATTTTCCGTCTCCTCATTCACCGTATTTCTTGCTTAACTGTCATGCCATAACTGCCAAGCACACCCCCACCCAACTTTCTTCATTTCAGTGTGAACATAAAGGCACTAACTGTCAATTATTACGCTCTAAAAAACCCCTGGATAAGCCAATACATTTTTAACTCTTGGTTTGACTAAGTTTCTGTGCCTTAGTCAAAAATAGAAGTGACTTTTTGATATAAAATGTTTCCCCTTTCTTGTTAACCGCCTTTTAGACTATCAGTCAACTGGTTTATACATTCAGTTATATACTTTTTTGCAATTTTTGTTTAATTCTGTTATTAGTCCGGGAAAAGCATGATTTTGTTTAATTATTACTTTATACCCAAAAAATATAATTTCATAAATCATAAAGTATTAGAGTTTACCATCCAACATTGCGGCTTCTTGCACCTCCTCTATTACTCCAGAATGTATAAGCTCCAGTCTGGTCAGGATAAAGATGTCTAAATGAATCCACAAATCCTTCATTCAACAATTTAGTAAAATCATCTCTTTCCTCTTTAGTGAAGCCTGCATTTTTAGTATTAGTTTTTGGATTGGCAAGGTCAATTGGTTCATGGGCGACATTTAAATCTCCACAGAGTACAACAGGTTTCTTTTCATCCAAACTTTTCAATAGATTAAGAAATTCAATATTCCATTTCAACCTTTTGGGAAGGGTTTTAAGACCTTGGCCAGCATTAGGAACATCTAGTTACAAAATTAAAATCACATATCACATATGAACTTACATAGCAAAAAAAAAGAAAAGATATTTAATTGTATAGAATATAGACAACAAACTATTTCTTAAAAAAATGATAAAACCAGGGCTCGATTTGAGGCGGAACGGCGTTCTGGGACCTCTCTCTCTGATAAATAAAAAGTAAAATTAACGGCACTACGATTTTTTTTTTTTTTAATCCTTTGTTAAAATTTTGTTTGTCATGAGTGACTAAAAATATGATTAAGCACATCATGTATTAAACTGACATTATAGTACTACCCTAGACTAGCTCGAAAATGTTTAATAAAAAATATAAATGTAGCTCAGTGCTAACTCTAAGTGCCTGTCGTTCTTAAGCTGCATCTGAGGAAGCATTTTGTTGAGATTATACTACTAAATTATGATAACCTGAAACAACAAAGGTTTTTTTTAATGGCCGGGATTGTATTAAATAAGTACTGTGCAGAGACGCTGTGCTGCACTCTGTGTCTTGTGGCCCAAACTCGCTCGGGGGCGAGTGAGACAGGCAATGTTTTGTTGATTTAATTATTCGTATAAACCTAAGTACCTATTTATTTCTTGAGAGTATTATAACAACACGTGACATGCTAATCAAGAAATTGTTTATACAAAATACTACTTAAAATTATAGTTGCTACACGAAACCCACCTGGTTGCTGTGTGGGTTATGTTTAAAACTGCTTAAAATGTTGTTTTTGAACGTTTATTTTTCAAAAATTTCTGGGACCCCCGGACCCCCCTTCTATAGGGGTGGGGGGGGGGTGTCAGAGAGAGAGAGGGTAAGTTGTAGTTCCTGCACCTCAATTTCTGCACCTCAATTTCTATTCTCGATTTCTCAAAATCGAGCACTGGATAAAACCATACATTTTCAACAACTTAACTTATTGTTCAGAACTTACATGCACACACAAGGTAGAAATCTTTGAATTCAGCAACAATACAGCGCCCTTCATGGTCAAACTCTTCGTTCCCAATTCCATACTGAACACTCACAGGCTTCACTTTGCTATACAGCATAACTCCACAGTAACCTTCTTTTTCACCTAAGAACATATAAAAGAAATTACATTCCAAAAAAAAATGTTCTTGAAGAGTACTTTATGGAGATTCATATAACAAGGGAATAATATAAAAATATATTTAAGTACAGTAAATAGTTTTAACTTACTACAGACGGTGTACATTTGGTAATCAGGGATTTTAGCTTCTGGGGGTAATTTATTATCAGCACACTTGGTTTCGAACAACACCATCATGTCAGGCTGTTCCTGGTGAATAACATAATCCAAAGACCCATCCTATAAAAATAAAAATACATACATGCATATTTATATAAAACTTTATCCTATACAGTAATACCCCAACTCACCTGATTTCGGAGTTATGTAACACCCGACACTTCTGCTGAGTGATCAGGGTGTCGGTCCTGTAACTTTGAAATCTCCCTTTTTATGAGAGTATATATAAAAATTTGATATGAAGATGGGAGTGCAGCTTGTTATCGTGAATCTGTAAGTTTATATTGTTACACCTGTTACGAGATATTACTGTATTGTAAAAAACAGTGAATAAATTTAAAATTAATATTATAATTAATTTTAATTTAACAATGTAAAAAGAGATAATTGTTGTTTATTAAAAAAAAAAAAAAATAAATAAATAAATAAATAAATAAATAATGAAGTAAAATGGCGGAGATAACTGCTTATTTTTCTAATGAAAGGACAAAAGCGTTGTCCATACCAAAGCACCCTCCTATGAATGTAAAAAAAATTGTTTCAGGAAATGGCAGAAAGCTGAGTGTTAAAATCTATTTAAGTTTGAATTTAAAAATATATTGAAGTTTAAAAATTATGTAGATCAGCACATTTAACAACAAGCCTATTCTTATCCAACAATCTAAGTTGCCATTTCAGAAAGTAGTTTTTATTCCATCTTAAAAATTAAGATTTCTTCATTATTATTATTACCATAAGTTTGGCAGCGTACAGCTTGGTGTTACGGTGAAATTTGAGTCACAAAAGATTTGAAGTCTGACGTTTTACTTCCATTACTGGAAGCATCTTCAGGGGTGTAATGTAATCATTGATGTTATCTAGAAGCAACATAAAATATAATATTGCTTTCAGTTAACATCACAATGCACACTCCTGAAGATGCTTCCAATAGTGGTAGCAAAAACTCAGACTTCAAACCCTTTGTGACACGAATGGCTAGGGTAAGCCACGGCGGTGGCCTATACCTAAGATTAGTTTAATAGTTTGAAAATAGTTCAGAAGGCATCTTATCTTGAAATCTTCTAGTTGAATTATTATTAGGTTACGATAAATCATTTATACCTTTTTTACCCAAGCTCGCAATCCAGCAACATTCCAAGCAGATATTTTCAAGTTTGCAGGTTTCCCATCAGGAGTTGTTTTCTCACAAGCAAAGCCAGCAGCTTTTGTTGAAGGAGTTGATTTGGAATGTTTTGGCGCGGGTATTTTAGCATCATTGTCATCATCATCATCATCTGACTTTAAATTTCTTTTAGAGGCTCGTGTCGGTTTTTCTTCACTTAATTCTTTTTTCTTACGTCCTCCTGTTTTAGATTTAACCTTCTCATTGTTGTCTCCCTCCTCATCTTCCATTGGTTCTGTTTTCTTATTACTTTCATCTGAGTGGGTTTCTCCATTAGGAGATTTTGATCCAGAAGATTCAACTTCGCCTTCTTCGTTGGATCCAATGCTTTCAGAAACATTATCCTCTTGATCTTTCTCTTTCAAGCCATCATTCTTTTCTACGGATTTTTCATTGGCTTTGGTGACCTAAAATATATTTTTTAAAAATTAATGATATAACTATAATTATATTTTAATAATATAATTAAAATTAGAAACATACTTATAAATATTTATCAGCAGCACAAGTGTGTTGAGGCATTGTTTAATAATAATAAGTTTCCAAAGATTCACTTTTTTTTATTGGTTATCACCTGCTTTCTTTTAATGTAGTTGTGAAATTAAAAATTTGTTCATTAATTTTGTTCTTTTAACAAATAGTTTTTCAAAATTATTTTATTTACCAAATAACATTGAGCTCTCATAGAGATGAAATTCAAATACCATATATATATAATATATGTATTTATTTGAATTCCATACTGCTAAGACTTCATAATATAAGAAAACAAACAATTTTACCACTTTTAAGTAGAGGAACATTATTATTTTAAATGATATAAAGTAACATATAAACTAAGCACCCTTAATTTAATAATGTAAGATTGGGATATTTTAACTGATTTAATTTTTTGGTTGATATAGAAAATTAACACACTGAAGATGAGCTTATTTAGGGTTGAAACGTTTCTGAAATAATATGTTGTAAATTGAATATTTTTCACACCTATAATACCAATCAATGCACAACTCATCATGGTTTATTAGTTAAACATGTCAGGTACCACAGCTAAAATATAAAATTGTTCCCTTAAAAAATCATTTAAAGCAGTTTTCTCAGGACTAGATTTTTACAGGGAAAATGGCTTTTACTGTTAGATTCATATTTAAATGGACTACATTTTATAATTTTTTAAAAATCAAAATCACAGCTGTTTAAAAGATTTTTTTCCCCAATTTTTTCAGTCTTTTGGGGGTAGCGCCCCTACATTTGGAGCTAAAATTCATTTCTCGATTCTGCCACGGATATGATGATTCTTTCCATGATTTATCTGAACATGTATGCCAAATTTTGTCATCGGCCCAGTAGTTTATGCTCCACATGTCTGCACATACTACAGACAGACATTAATTAAAAACCCCTTTTCTTGACTTAAAATGTGTAATACTTATCTAGTACTTCCTTCTAGAAGGGTAGAACGAACTACTTGTTAGAACCTATCAATTATGGCTTATAGCAGACCTATTTTACTAGCCCTGTGGTGGATAGTTCCCGCTCCTCCACACATCATACATCTGTACATTGTACCTCCTAAGTGAGTAAGGAGTGATCATTAGTGAGCTATATAAGCGTGCGTCAAAGCAAGAAGTGAACCCCTAAGGGGGAAGTACCTCACCCTGCTCTGAGATTTAATAAGGAGAAGTTACTATAAAAGCTATAATACTAATTATAATACTAATTAAAGCCTAGTAACATTTTCTAATGTTACGAAAATAAATCGGAGAAGATGAAGTCATCACATCTGAACATAAATTTATTATCAGGACTAAACCCTCAACATTTATACTTTTGTTTGAACATTACTAATTGTGACTATTGACACTCAAATTGCCTGACCTATGTGAGGGAAAACAAAGCCACTAGTTCATCTTAAGTGACAAGCTCCTCTACCATGATATTTCTGTAAGCCTAGTTGGTCTGACCTTCTAGAACTCAAAATCCTGACCTCTCATTGGCTCCCCACCCCAATTTTTCTAAAATGCTGACAAGTCACAACTTATAACGCGCATACTGTAATGAAGTTATTTGCACCAAAAAAAGGCCAATATTATCCCAGCAGCAGAGCTGCTGATTCTACAGTAGGGTTGGGACATCGATGACGATGTATCGAAAACACCGATGTTCGAAAACATCGATGTTGATCTTTGGATGTATCGGTCAACATCGATGTTCTTCCAAAACATCGAAAAGATCGATGTTATCGATGCATCGTACCCCAAAAAATGGGTGACAACGAATATCGGGAACGAGAACGAGGGATTTTTTTGAAAATGGAGAACTTTTGTTTTTTTGTTTGTTTTTGCTCATCAGGTTGGAGGACCGATGTCGATGTATCGAAAACATCGATGTTTTCTTCCGATGTTTTGGCTAACATCGATGTTTGCTCTTCAGATGTCGATGTATCGAAAACATCGATGTTTAGCTATCGATGTCCCAACCCTATTCCACAGTGGTTAGCAAGTCACACAAGAGTAAATATATATATATAGTGTTTCTAGAAAAAGCTGAGATACCCACAAGGCTGGCCTTTGTGTTTGTGGGGAAGACGACCTTGAGGCTCTGGTCAAAATTGAATCTCTCACCTCCAAAGGCTGCATTCCACCCCCCCCCACATGTCTGCACATACTACAGACAGACNCCCCCCCCCGATATGCATTCCACCCGGCCGCATACCCCTCAATTCGCGTCAAGGCTCGGAGGCTGGGTCCCACTAGAAACCCTCCCGAGAAAGATACTAAGTCCCCAAAACCAGGTCAGGCTCGTCCTGACCTACGGGTCGCCCACGAAGAGTGCGCCACTTTAGCGGGTTCTGTCACCCTGCTGCTGACACCTCGCACCGTGTCAAGCCTCGGCGGCCGGGCTCCCGCTTAAAGCCCTCCCGAGTCGAACACCCGTATCATGCCATGGTCAAGTGAATTTTGTTGGAGCGCTGGTTTGGTTTTTATAGCATCTTGAAATGTGCACTCCAAAATAACTTCCCTCCAAATGGGAAGTGTTAGTTTTGTGGTGTTCGGTAAAACTTTTTGGCAGCCATCACGCACAAACCCAGAGAGCTTAAGGTAGCCTAACCTCTCTGTCAATACCCTGTTTAACACAGTCCTAGAAATCTGTAGAAATTCATTAGACCGCTCCGAAATTGTGAAACTTCAATTTTCATAAAAATCAAACCACGGCTTGATACAGACTGGCATGCCGCGTACGTAAGTGCAACAATGGCACCACTACTCCCGCTACTTCATTCACAGTGGCCAATCGGAGGTTACTTTATGAATGGCCCTCTTATTCCTTAACTACAATCTGACAATACCCTTAAGTACAGCCATTTTATTTTTTATTTTTTTTTTTTCAGCTTGTATATAATAAAGTTTAGAATGCCATACAGGAGTCAGCAAAAAGCGCAGTTTATTGAATTTGTTGTAGTTTGCTTAGTTAACAACAACAACTCAACTCAGCTTGCCATCGCACTCCTATACATAGTGTCCAAAATCTAATTATCTAGTTTATAATTTATTTAAGAAGAAAACATGAACTAATCATTTTTGTGACAGCAAAACAGTATCTTTTCGTATGACTTGGTTCAACCTAAATACCTTCATCTATTACATAAATATCTCAACGATTATCATAAAATTATGAGTATAATAAAGTAGAAGCGCATTAAAAAATGCAGTGATACAAAACCTACACCAACCTATACAAAGAATGATCAAGTCAGAGTAAGCCACAAGATATCAACACTCTTCAAATGAAAGTGCAGTAATTATTTCTACATCAACCTGAACCTCTATCACTTTGACGTTCTTTGATATGCTTTAAAAAGTAGAGGTGGATAAGACAAAACCAATTTCCATAATAATAATAGATGATATTGGTTTAGTTACATCACCTATATCACAATAGTACGATTTGATAAGATCTTAATATTTAAAAAAATGCTTTTAGCAAACCATCAAAAAAAAATTAGAGGTACTCAAGATCTTTAGTTTAACGTGCTAAACTGTGTTGTCAGTTAAGTTGGTTAAATGATACTCTATTTTTAACAGATAACTAGTTATATTTGTTTAACATTTAACTCGGCTTTTGAGTGAGTTAAATTAAGTTTGACAGATGTTAAATCGGGTTAATCATGGAAGTAGGAAAATAGGTGGAAAAAATTTACTTCTCTAATCTTCAAACTGCGAAATGGTGCATGAGCAAGCTACTGAAAGCAACACCTCCTTAAGATTTAACTTATAACATTCTTCAATTTTAAACAAAGATCGTGAACACCCGTATTATGTTTAGAATATTGGAACAACAGAACTTACATAATTAACAACTATCAACTAATACAATAAATATTTAATAAAATACTATAACTAGATAGATTATAATAGCAATTAACATACATATATGCCTAAACAGAACCACCAGAAGTTCAAAGTACAGTGTAAAAAAAGTTTTTTGATAATAAGATCCTAACCTGTACACCTTGAAAAAAAAAGATTATCTCCAATTTAAAACGATAACGCATAAAACATCAATAATCTGTAATAAATATATAACAAAAACATAATGTAATAGTCAATTTAGAGTTAAGTGAAAGCAAGTAAAATTAAGAATTGCTAATGTATAACAAGATGCATACTGAAATCTGTTCACCATGTTCTGCAAGAAATTCAATAACTTGAGCTTTTAAAAGTGAAAACAAGATTTAAAATTTGGAAATTTGCGCTCATATCGAGTAATCATATGACACTATACAGTGCATAGACTTGTTTAGTCACCATTTCCTATTTAACACATAGCAAGCTACTAAGCGGCATTAATACCTAACTTTTTTATAATAATTGTAACAATTTGAAATAGAAAAACTGATTTAAACAATTATAGTAACCAGGCGAATTGTTTATACACAAATAGTATGTCCTATTTTAAGGTAGATTAGCCTAAGTATTGAGAATTGCGCAACTTTACAAGTCCAACATAACATACTTTTGCAAACGGGAAATTCGTTAAAAAAACACATATTTAACTTAATGTAATATCAATATAATAATAATAATATATAGGAATGAAGAAATTCAGACAGTATCAAGTAATACTACACAAGCAAGCCTAAATCACAAGCCAAAAAATCAAGAGTCAAGCACTCTTTGTTAAGTTACCTTCTTCTTTCCTTTAGGAGGCATTTTGAGACGATATTTACGACAAATTACAAATAAAACGTTAAAAAGATACACAACTTTAAATTTTAAGCTAAAAAAGGCACACAAAATAACCCAAGAACGGACACAACAAGGACAAGAAGATATGAGAACCGGTTGAAATAAGGGAGGGGATGATAAAAAATTGATAGTAAAATGGCGGGTCCAAAAATGGCGGGAAATATAAAATAAAAATAAAGAGAATTCTTTCATTTAGCTAGAAAATAGCTACATACAGGTATGGTATACACCTCTATGGTACTCAAACCAAAAGAAACTCTCAGAGAGCAAAAGTTCCAATGGCATTTCAGTAAAACGAATTTAAAGAGAACATATTTCAATAATGCATCATGAGAATAAAAGTAGACACAATTGTAAATCATATTTCCATGTAAATTTTAGGAATCAGCAAAGCCATGTCACTCAAAAAGTGAGACAAGAAAAAACTTAAAAAGTATACCTCTTTATGGATAGCTTACACTAATCAACCAAATTAAAGTATGTAACAAAATAATTAATGACAGAATTAGAGAACCATCAAAGTCAGGTATCTTAAAAAGGAAAAAGAGTAGAAGTGCTCGGACTGCTTGATCCTGAATAACAAGCCCAAACAACCCTGAACAATGCGAAAAGGAATGAGCGTTTAAAAAGAACCTTTTGTCGAAGTTAGCATTAGATGCATAATCGTAACTCATTTAGCCTCTATAATCTTCAAGCCAAAGGCATTTCTAGGATGGTGGCATGCTCACATCGGTTTACATTTCTTACTTAAGGGGCCCACACACTTACAGTTTAACTGCAGGTCGTTATCTTATACGATTATCGTAAGGCCAAAATCTCAGATCACCACACATTAACAGTCCACAGCCTGCAGGCAATCGTAAAGAACTACAGATCTGTGCCTGTATGCGCCACACACTGTGCGATGAGCGCCTGCAGGCCGAGATCTGACAATTTTTAACTGCAGTCCGACGGAGGGAAATAAACAAAATAAAGACAATTTTGTTTTGACAGTCCATGGCCTGAAAGTCCACGGACTGTCGTCTCTCGTTCCATCCATCCTCGCCTCAACCCTCCACACACCTACAGTTCACCTCCGACTGCAGTCTGTCATCTTAGAGAAAACTGACAAGTGTGTGGCCAAGCTCCGTGGACTGTCAGATCATTATCTTCAGTTAAACTGTAAGTGTGTGGGCCCCTTTAGAGGAATATTACTAACTAAACCATGGCTGATGTTATATATGCCTCAGGATGTATCTATCTAAACAGATTTTTGGGTCAATAAAGTGCTCTAGAATTATCTATTACAAAATCTACCCAGTGTAATATTTGGCACCAAGGCAAGGGTTGCCAATTATTTGCAGTGTTTCAGCAAATTCAAAATTTCTGCCTAACTTTCTAAAACAAACTTGTAGACAGGAAAGGAAAAGGTTTTTGCATGGTCCTAACATTATTTGCAATAGTGAAGAGTTTACCAGAATAGTAAACCCAATGGGACAACCAAACCTGGCAAGAACAGGAATCACCAGAGTCTCCAATAATAAAAAATAAAATCCTTGATTTGGAGGAAGCCTTTGATAACATCCCATGGAAAGCATTTTGGGAAGCTTTTGAGAAATGGTATCACAGGGGAAAATGATTAAAAGAATCAAACAATTCTACAGCAGATTTAGAAACTTTGTTAGTACAGAAAATTCCTTTGGATAAGAATCCCTACAAGAGGTACAACAAAGAAATAAGTATACGACATTAAAGCTACAAATAGGCTCAGCCAGGGCCGTCCCTAGTGGTTCAGGCTCCCGGGTCAGGCAGTTGTGGCGCCCCTCCCCCTTATGGCTAAATTCACCTATTAGTTTAAGACTGGGGCCGGGCGGCGCCCCCCTAGAAGTGGCGCCCGGGTCAGTTTGACCCGGTTGACCCCCCCCTCTAGGGACGGCCCTGGGCTCAGCAAAAGAAAATCAGAGAGGAAGAAGTCTTCTTATCTGGTCTCAGTTCAACCAGTCATTTGTTTAATCCCTCAGCTGGGAGTGACACCTCACAAGACACCTGTGTTACCAACCTTTCTGATCTGGTATATAAAAATAAAAGGTATGTATATACCACTGTTTTTATGATATGTCTGTCAACACCTACCTATTGAAAAAAAAGATTGGTTTAACCAGCTATATTACTATCTGGCCATGTTAAGAAAGCTTCCAAGTACTTGAAAAAATGCTGGAGACAAATAAGAAACCCAAAGGAATAATTTTGTCTCTTATCTTCATGAACTCTTTAAAGATATACATTATCAACTGGATCAAATATTTCTGAAGGAAAGAAAATTTCAGCTTATACTAGAGTCCCTATTCTTTTGCAAATAATATTGCAATGTAAGAGAAAAATTATTGATAAATGACCAATCATTGTTATTGACATAAGCTGCAATCATGAGTTTGAGGGATCAATGCATTTGGTTGAACTAAAATTAGATTAAACTTCACTCAATACAGTATTAGACTATTAAAAAGCCATGGGCTACAGTCACTTTTAAGTTCATTAACGTTAAATGCAGAGATTTGTCACAAATCAGCTGATTAAGAATGCCACTGAAACAAGTTAGCCAAAGTAGAAATGTTAATTAATTTAGAGGCCCGTGGTTCAAATCCCAGCACTGGAGTCTATTTTTCTCTGTATGTTTCTCGTAGTTAAAAATAATTATAATTTGATTTAAATTAAAATTTAATCTTTCCCTAGTATGAATACTACCAAAAACATAAAAATTAAGAAGATAAGTTGTGAGTAATTAGTCAATAGACGTTATATGAGCTTTCGGATTGCAAAAAGGAGATAATTCAATCAGATATTACAAACAATACTTAAATATTTTATATTAGTTGATTGCCAACTCACAGCAATGATTATCATCTGGATTCATAAATGACCACACAGGCCAATAATAACTCTTATCAAATAATTTCTGGATTGTGAAAACAGAAAGCACAACATTTATCGTGCAGGATAAATCCCATCACTCTCACTCTCTTTAAATGAGAAAAGTGCTTTCCTATCTGCTCCCCTATTAAAGTCTTTAGAGAAAACCATAAGAACTTGTCTTGAGGCTACACAACATATCATATTCTAACAATCTTTTGATGGGAATAGAGCAAGGGTACTAATAATTACTAAGGAAATATAACAAAATTAAGATATTAGAATGCAAATTGTTTGATATAAACCAGTTTCTATCACATTAATCTGTTGATCTCTTTAAGTAAAAATAAATGTGAGCTGACAATGAACTGAGTGACCACTTATAATTGTTTAACTAGTCTGTACAAAAAAATTGTAATTATTTTGGATATAATTGGTCAATTCAAATACAGTAGGTATAACCTCGCTTACACGACCCTCAATAACTCGACAACCTCAATTACAAATGCAATTTTCAAATCCCCTTGAGATTGCCATAACACATAATGTTAAATTAACCTCTAAAACGCGACTATTATTATCCAAACAAATAACATGGATTTTTTCCAATTCACAACATAACTCAGAACCTCTATAACAAGTCGTTTTGAGAAGTCAACCTCTATACAGGAATAGGTCCTCCTTGACAAAGTTTAGACCCTGCCCATTAACCTCGATAACTCGACTGAAAGCCAAAATAACCTTGATAACACGACCCTCAACAAAAAGGGCACCTCAATAACAAGACTGTTTCCCTAATCCCCTTGAGACACAGCTTATCGAGGCTCTACTGTATCAGATTTAATTAAAAAAACATTAAAAATTATCTAAGCAGTTCAACCACTTAGATACTCATTTAGACAACATGGAAAGGGGCAGCGTACTAAAAATATTGAGCTTCCAATACTTATAAGATGTAATATGGTCCAACAAGCTTTGAAGTGGAATTCAACAGGTAAGAGACCAAAATACAGGCTTAGACATATCTCAAGGATTTATAACAGAGAAGGGACGCAAGCCAGAAGTAATGAGGTAAATAAGAGCATGACAATGAGCAGAGTTTGATAGCAGAGGTACATTCCTTAAGCTTGGTCTACTTAAGAGTTAAAGGAATAAGTCAAGAACACCACAGACGGGCCCCTATGTAAAAAAAAGGGAAAGTATAATTAGATTATTACCCCAAATAAAAAGATTAAAGATAACACAAGGTACATTATATTAAACTTGAACACAAAAAATACCCCAACAATAAGTACTATCCAACAACCAAGGATGAGCCATCCAATTAAAATAGAACCTAACCACAAAATTTTAAACCTCTGCTTAAATTAAAGGCTATCGATGAATGAATGTTAACTACAAATAAATAGTCTGCCAATTAGTGTGGCACAAAGCTTCCTTGCTTCCAATTTATATACTTTAATGATTTTATGCTTTTTCAACCTATAATAGTAAAATTAATTTAATTCGGGGTTCGATTCCTCGCTGTGACGCTCTGATTTATATAGCTCACTATTGATCACATCATTCTCGTTTTGGCGGTACAAAGTACATATGTATGATGTGTGAAGTGGCTGGAACTCTCAACCGTGGGGCGTAAAAAGGGCCTAAGTGATGGCCTTATTTCAAGGTTCGAACAAGTAGTTCGTCCTACCCATTCTAGTAGGAAGTACTAGACTACTACTACTACTACCTTAGGTAAGTTGGAAAGCAAAACAACAAATTAAACTATGTTTAATTCCTTTACTTCATAAAATTATTTATTTGTTAAATGTGTGTAAATTATCGTGCTAAAAAATCAGTACAGAACTAGTTTTCACCCTTAATTTATCTTTTACAAACCCAATAGTAATAATAATTATAGAAAAATATAGGTAGAGAAAATATATAAAAGATTTTCTTAAGGAGTCTGGCTACAATACATGTAATAAAACAAAATTTTAATTTGTACCTGCTGAAATAACAATTTTAAAGACTCAAATTACATGGTCACCAGAATTTTCCATTTTTGCAATATTAAATGGAATCTGGGTATTAAGTTTCCCAATATAACATTTATTTCGTCCCATAAAAAAAAACATGGCTTAATCAATATAGCGTTCATCTGACCTTATGTTGTATTTGTTCTCATTACAACGGTTTTCTTGGGTATAGCATCAGAAAATTTGGGTTGTAACATGGTTTTCATACTTATATAACACATTAATGGCAACAAATTTACAAAGGAACAAAAAAGATTAGGAAGACCAATATATCGTTTCTTCGTAATCCAATTTGTAGATCAAAAACTAGTTTCGCAATCAATTTCTGGAAATTACAGCTAATTTCTTTTATCACTTCTTAATAGTTTACTTACACTTAAAAAACAATTTGATCTGTTTTTGTGGGTCGTGTTAAGGGTTACAAATGTTTGAAAATAATTAAATTATTAAATATTGGCTATATTTTGACTATCACCAGGTCATATTCATGCCTCTCATCAGTTTATATTCCTACCAATTAATTGGTATGATCACAATTTATTTTGACCTAATTTAGCCAATGCTTAATAATTTAGTTATTTTCAAACATTTGTACCTTAACCCACAAAAACAGAAGACTACTTACTTGATTCTAGAAATAACTACACAATTTTATTGGAAAACGGACTTTAATGATTCTTGTTGTAAAATTTAACTATAACATGTTAATAGAATAAAGATTAGATACTTCACTTAGACGTTGTTCTAAATTATTTAAAAGTGTTTTATAATTTAAAATATAATTGACCTTAATCAAGCCAGTTTTTTAAACATTTATTTTTGAAAAGCTTGAAAATAAAACAAATAATGATGTTATGGTGAATTAGAGAAATCCAGACTTTCTTAGCTAACATTCAAAACCTAGACCACTGAATGTAAGTGGGGCAGGACGGATAAATATGCTGAACTTAGAGGTCCTCAACATTGTGGAAGTACCTTGACTGGTGCATATTAAGGAACTTTTACTCATGATCATTTACAAATTGATCTCGATTAGAAGGGTGCTAATTTCAGTGCTTTTAGTTAGAAAGTAAATTTGGAGTCCACCAAAAACAAGAAGTGTTTGCCACATGGTCTGCCATGTCCTCATCGATGAGGCTTTGAAATTATTTACCACATCATTATGTCCACATTCTTCCACCTCTTATCTCGGCTGAAAAACACTTGTCTAGCAATTAATTATTTTCACCTGCGATGACTCTTTTTAAAAAAGTACAAATTCAATTTGAGATTGCAGGACCAAATGAGTGAACTTGAAGTGTAAGTAAGTTGAAAAATAAAATATAACATTTGGTGAAGAATCAATTTTTCATACAGAAACCAGAAATTTTCCAGCTACCCCTGGAATTGATACCAATCTACCTCTTATTAAAATACTAAATTCAATGTAATTGATTCAAAATAAAAAAATATATATATATATGTGTGAGGCTCTCACGCATTAGAAGTGAAACTTAAGTTCTAGAATGCATTGCTCATTGCTCTCTTTCATTTTTTGACGAATTTATTACATATTTCAGGATTAAGAAATGGTTATGATAAATTTAATTAAAAAAATAAATAAATAATAAAACAAACTAATCATCATAAAGATGAAATACAGTATGACTCGTAGTTCTTTCTCAGGGTTACACAAAAATAAGTCATGAAAGAAGAAAACTAAATATAGACCTATAGTTAAGATTCGGGGAAGAGCAAGGCAGCTCTTTCAAACTACCTCTAACTTTACAATTTTATATGCTCTGTAAGAAAGGCAAGGTAAATTCGAATTGTACGTGCCCCTCCTTTGAGGTTAGGTTAGATAATCCCGCATTCTTAAATTAAAAACCTTAATTTTATGTATCCTTGATTTTTCAATAGCCGCACCGCACCGCGAAGAGGTGCTCCGGTCAATTTCTGAAGAAAAACAACCCTCCTGAATATGAACCAGATAGAGGTCAAACTCTTATCCCTATTAAACTGCGTATTTAATATACTATAATAATATTTGCTTAACATTTTAGGTATTGATAAAGAAAAAAAATTAAAGCATTGTTTATATATGTGTATGTATTATTATCATTTATAGTCCAGTGGTTCTTAACCTTTTGGTAACCACGGCCCCCTTAAAATCTCCAAAAAATATTATATATATAATCCGCGATATATATATAATATTTATATTATAATATTTATAATATAAATATTATATATATAGGCCGCGGCCCCCCGGTTAAGAACTGACGCCGACGCACCTCGAAATGATTTGTTATTGCTGCGGTAAGGCAACCACATTTATTCCAACAAAAATTACTATAGGCAACCACATTTATTCCAATAAAAATAAATATTTGTTTTGATTTGAGGTCTTTAAATAGATATAATAACTCATTTAAATTAATTTAATTAGTTTTTATTTTTTTCTTGTAAGTATACAATTAAGCCAGTTGCCATAAACCCAAACAATAATCTAATTATACTACATCTAATATTACGGTTATATACCAATTTTGTGTATCCTCTAATCGGTAATATAATTGGAGCAGTTGATAGCGCGTTTGACTGATATACCGGAGGTCAGTGGTTCGCATCTCACCTGAGTGAAAGATTTTTTACAGATAAATCTTTCACCAGGATTAGTCTCGGAACACAACTTCCGTTTCATTTCTTCCGTCACACAAATTTCATTACAATTCATCTGTAAAAATGTTGGAATCTTGGATGAGTCTCGAATCGCAAACTTCGTTACATGAGGTCCCCTTAAGAAAAAATTCACTCTACCACCGCCAAAGAAGTTTCACTTCAAAAATAGCCTATTTTACTTAGAATGTTAAATCTAGTTATTCAAGTCATCTGCTTGATTATCAGATAACTGGAACCCTTAACCAACACAGAAAATAGAGTGTAAACTCAACGACATACATTTATTGTATATATTTTGGACAATTTTTATAGCTAATTCATATTTTAGTTTAAGCTAAAGATACAGAAAAATAAAATCAAAATTAAAGAAAAGTTAAGCAGTTAGTTATTCAAAAGCTACTTTTAGCCTTGAGATAAATTGATTAGTTTCTTGATTTGAATCTTTCAAGGATTTTACTTTTTAACTTTTTCTATGATATAAAATAATTACTTTATTGATACACCAAAGGGAAACACTTATTAGGTATCTTCAGGAACTTTTTTTACTGTTCTTGGCCACCACTCATTTAAGCATATTCTTTCATATGAACAGGGTTAGTGTATGCTTTCTTAATCTTTAAGTTCTTAGTTCTTTAGTAGTCCACAAAACACAAACAAATTCAAAATGAATGTCCCTTAACCTATAAGAAAAAAAATAAATAAGGAAAAGAGGGAATTAATAAGGAAAATAATGAACTCAAAACTACCATTTTATTTATTTTAACAGTTTAGCACAAAAAATAAAACAAATACACACTAGAACAGAAATACATACTATAATTGCACAAGTGATCTAAGTCAATGTCATTCTGTGTAATTGAGATAAAAAAAAGATAGTGGTGTAACCCGGTGGCCCAAAAATCCCCGGGTTGCCAAATTTTCGTGCCAGAAAAGCACTACCCCCCGAGATGGGGACTTGCGGGCACCTCGGCACCGTCCCCATGGAGCGTGTCCTGGCCACCCCCGGCAACGTAACCACGGCCACCGCAAATCTTAGAGGAACCTTACCGGTCTCCTGTGGCACTGTCACCGCCACTTGCCGGTACGTGACCCACCCCCGGATTATGTGATAAAAGCTCCATATGTGCTAAGACAATACCCATTTCTAGTTTGTATGACATGCGCAGTTATGTAAAGTCTCACGAATAACAACAGGAAGGTTTCCAATCTGTTAGGTTTCCTATTTTGTTTGTTTTAATACAGAACAAACTATAGTCACAACATTCCTAAATGATTTTTGACCGATCTACAAATCCACGGGTTGATGCAAATGCAAAGGACGCTCCAAATAATGGGGTTGGAACAAACCTAATATGTACTATTTGTTATTATAGAATATTATTATGAATAATCAATAAATAATCGTATAAAGATATTATTGTATCTTGTTAGTGATTTCTTATCAGGTACAGTGTTGCCTGTTGCAAAAAATATAGAAGTCATGAAAAATAAAATTATTAATAACAAAAGAACAACACTGTGTCTTTGATAGAGGTCTATTTGATTAAAAACTGACTATCATACATGACACCAAAAAAACAACACTAGCGCACTACTCGGATTTCCATGACTTCTTTGTCGACCTTTAGTAACTAAAGTATTAGTTTAACTTATTACTTTCATTTTAATGTTTTTTTAAAAAAATAGAATAATAATAAATGTTACGAGAATACGTGAGAAATAGTAAATGACTCAAGATTGCTATAGAGTACACACTTCAATCCTGAGTTAGAAATAACATTCTTTTGTTGCAACAACACTAAGAAAATCTTTACCCCTTAAGAAGTTAAAATTTTCCTTCCCTTGATATTTATAATTTTATTATCACTAGTAAAAAAAAATCTAGGTGAAAACAGTAATTAAAATAATTAATTAACTGTAAGAAACACCTGAATATTTTCTCTTTTAATATCATCCATGGGAGGATAAAAATCATTAAAACTAAAAAAAAAGTTTAACCAGAGAATCAGTGCGGGTAGGGTTGCATTTTTTATAACAATAGTCAGCAGGGCTTATAATTTATTTTAATTTAACATAACATTTAATAAATTTAAATTATAAACCAAGAGTTTTACCTTTTAGTATTGTAGCGCTGAAAAAAAATCCCTTTTTTATATTGACCAATATAAATTTATTTAAGAACTTTTAACATTTAAAATTCAGATCCTGCATGCTCTTTTAATAAAAAGTAGATATAAACTTCTCCTTTTGGTAAACTAACTTTCTCCTTATGTGTAATTAAAAATGTGGCAGCCAAGCCATACATTAAAGTTGGAATACCTAAGAACATTAATAACAATTAAAGGTAGAGACAATACTATTTAGACAGTTAATGAACTATTAAATACTAATTTTAGTCATTTAAATTACCAATATTGTTGTTCTTTTAGTGCAGTGTTGTCTAATATACACACAGGCCACGATCTAGCCTACTTAAGCCAAAATAATAAATATTAATCATTTACAAATAAGAATGGAGTATCTGAATAATAAGTCCATTACATTGTAAAACATTATTATTATCTGTAGTAATATTTATCAACAGTTCAGAAACAAATAGAAATTAATTAAAACAATCACTAATTTTCTTCTGTGTTTTCAATGAAGTGAGCTTTTTGCATGCTTCTATGTACCTCTGTGGAGTTCGGAGTGGGAATGATCTAATTAAGTACCTTGGTAATCCGAACATTGGACAGAAAAACTGGAAAATTTGAAAGTTGAAAGGCAACACAGAGGAACTATTAGGAACGTGCTAGTGTTAGTGTTAAGTTCAGAGGTACCTGCCATTTAGTAATCATGGATCAGTGGGTCAGTTCAAAATGTGCTGTTGCTGTGAACGCATAATACAAACAAGTAAGACGCGCTTCACATTAAAATTATTAAGTGTGAAATTTTAATAGTTGCATAATCTACAAGACCTTTAAATTGATGTATAACATGTCATGGTGACTAAAAACATTTTTTAAACATATTGACCACCATCTTGGAAATAATAAGTGTGAAAACTTCAAAAAGTGTATAGTTGTTACAAATGATGCCGAATTTCACATTCTTAGCTATAGTAATTTATGAATTGAAACATGCCAACAGACAGACAGACAGAGCCGTTATATAAGGTTTCTTTTCGTACATCGTGCAGAAACCTAGATAGTCTGACTGCCGCTCGCAGGAAATTTTGACGTCATGGTCAAGTTCCATCATGCAACATGTCATGATGTTATATTATATATGTTTCAAACATTATCTTTTATTTGTTTCAGAAATTACCTTTCTTCTTGTCTATCCTATGATTTTCTATTGCTATAGGAGTATCAATTTTAATTAGTGTTTGTACTTCCTTTAGTGAGGTTCTAGGAGAAGATTGGTTGTATTCATTTCTTCAATATATTGCAAAAACGTCAATCTATTTATATAAAATCCAAATACCACTCACTCACTGACACATCACGATATCTCTGAAACCACTGGACCTACGACCATGAAATTTTGTAGGTGTGTTCCTCTTAGCTCCTAGGTGCTCGCTAAGAAATATTTTAAAAATCCGCCATCTTGATTCAAGATGACGGCCATTTATATACAATTCGACAAGACGATATCTCCGGAACCAATTGTACTAGAACCTTGAAATTTAGATGTTAGCTTCCTTAGATCAAATTAGTAACTTTAGATGAATGGTCAACCAATCGGGCATTTTGATTTAAGATGGCGGCCATACAT